>VOMN01021609.1:0-95809 GCA_014899125.1 Orchestia grillus
AACTCTCCTCATAATATGGATCCTGGGCGCCACTTATTTTAATAAATAAAAAGAATAGTGTTGAAGTGAGTTGAGTGCAGGTTTTACAGATGGTGAATTGGATGATACATCTGTTGTACGTAGCGAATAAACAAGGATGAATGAAGGGTAAGCAAAGATGTGATTGTGACAAAAACGAGGGTAACGCTGGTTCAGCAATGCTTGCGACCGAAGGATGCTCAGTCATTACGAGTATCGATAGTGAAAGAGACGGATTACTAAAGTGTTGAATGTCATCATAAGGGTAGCTTACTGAAGGTAATTGGCCATCTAAAGGAGAAAAATGAATAGAATATTTGGTAGGGGACGAAATGAGGGAGTAAAGAAGGCTATAAAAGTAAACTAGGAGGATTCAGTTGGCCTGCCCGGTGGTAGCCATAGATGATAGAGTAGGGTTGTATTGTCCTTGGTTGCCGATAAGCACTTCGATATTTTCAATAACATGCGGATGCGAGGATGTGTTAACTATGAATGCGTTAACTATGTTAGCGGTGTGTGATGCGTACTTGCGAACAATACGTTTCAACCGACAAAAAGTGTGCTGTACGAAGATGTACCAAGAGCAGTGCTACTAAAAGTGGTGTGCCACCGACCAGTGCCGGTACTCGAGTCATCAGGCACCCTACCGGCCTAGTGTCCAGGCCGTGCTAAGCAATCCTTTGAGGAACTGTTAAATACAAAGAGGGCAATTTTTATTATATTCGTTTTACGTATCATGTCCCGTGTCAATTGATATTACTACGAAATATTACCGGCACGGGGCACATTGAAAAAAACATGCCTGTCCGCCACATCAGATGGTTTGAGTAGCACTGCTGTACAGTGTTTGAGAGCTGTAGATGCTCCCTGAGCGTGCCGACTTTTTTGCGGTTCATTCTTAATAAAGTTTTAATAGCCATAAAGTGTGCCTCGCTCCCTATCCCGCTTGAGTCGTGCTTGTTGCACTGCGCTTATTTGGCTTGCCGCTGGTGAGTCGTGTGATCATGCTTAGTAAATATGATAGTAATTATTTCTATCTCCATTCGGCCAGTTATTTGAACCGTTTCATTTCGTGTTCCTGAAAAGCTCAATATTCTTAGCTGATTCTTGACTAATGTCTTCATATTTTCACTTGAAACATTGGTATTGCTTTTGATATTCGAAACTTTTATTGGTGAAAGAGCGTGCCCATGCGATTTTTTAGCACAATTACTATATCATCAAAAATGTGAGATCCTTTACGGGAGGGATCACACTTTGTTCGTCTGAACAGGGAGCTCAATATGCTGACAAATCGGAAACGAAGACAGTTTCATAGAATAAATAGTGAACAATTACCAACGCTGCTTGCGCCTTACAGCTACACAAACAGCTCGTGTTTGCAACATTGTTTGAAGTCATTTTGATGAGTTCTCTAGGCATTCTTATAGGGTTTAGAAAAAATATAATTGAAACATTCATTGTGAGCATTTGTATGTATTATCAGTTGGAAATAAAGTCACAAATATTGAGTAATTCTTACATCACTTGCTGTTCACTACAAGTAAAATATTTGCTACTTCACTGAAAATGAGATATAACCGAATTTGCGTTTCGAACGTTGGGTTACATCGCGTTGTAGAAAACGACTCCTAGTTTTCATCGTTGAAATGGTCTGAAAATACTCGAATACATTACAGTCATTAATGAAGTACTAGGAAGAATGCATGAATGAAATTCCGAAAACTCTTCTCCTTTGAATTCAAGGGTCCTCGTAACCCCTCATCTTACATTCATGGAATCCAGAGGTTGCCGCCTCTCTCTCCGTAGGAATGGCCTGCTAATTGTGACGTCAATGCTGGGAGGTCAGTGCACTCAGCTACGAAATCTGACTTCATTTTTCTCTGAGTTTCTGCGTCGATTATTTTCAATGTCCTTTTAGAATTCAGACGAAATCCTGTTTGATTGCGGAAGTAGAAAAGCCTTGAAAAATTCAGAAGAAATATTGAATCATCAGCGATCTAAAGAGTAAAACTATTCGTCAATCATTTAAAGTAAAATTAAGTATTTATCTCCTCTTTACTTCTGCTTGTATGAACATTTTTTCAATATCTACGTATCGATGCAACTTCTAATAGCTAAAAAGTAAATTTTTTGATGTGCTTGGAATGCGTTTCTGTTGACGTCCGCCGTGCCAACTTGTCCTCGGAATAATTCCGATTCTGCCACCTTGGTCGCTGTTCACCTTCTGCAAGAGTAACATTGGTGCGCATTATTATTCCCATGAACTGCAAGTTGCCAGAAAAACGTTCTTGGTTAATTAGACATCAGGTTTTGCATGTAGGGAATGCCGCCCTTGAGGGTCTTGTGTTGAGTCTTTTCTCTACAGGCATTTAGTTTGGAATTAATTTGTGTATTATTGTACACTGCCGTAGTATTTTAGTCGGTAGAAGCAAAATGAAGCAGTAGTATTACGAGCGCTTGTGTGCTCGCGGGAGGTTGTGAATAATGTTCAATTTAACTGTCGACTAGCTGTGTCCGCTGATCAAAAGATGAGTGGCGTTGCTGTTCTGGCGAGTTCAGAGTTGGCGTTGTTGTTCTGGCGAGTTTAAAGTTGACGTTGTTGTTCGCGCGAGTTCAAAGTTGGCGTTGTTGTTCTGGCGAGTTCAGAGTTGGCGTTGTTGTTCTGGCGAGTTCAATGTTGGCGTTGTTATTCTGGCGAGTTCAAAGTTGACGTTGTTGTTCTGGCGAGTTCAAAGTTGACGTTGTTGTTCGCGCGAGTTCAAAGTTGGCGTTGTTCGGAAGCTGATGAAAGGATAATGGCGTAATTGATCGGGCTCTTATGATAGCTCTACTTTCAGTTGTGTGTTTTTATTACATTACTGAATGTGTTTGTGATCACATGCGCCTGATTAAGTTTATTTCACCAATTGTCTTGATTTTTGAGTAAGTTCTGGAAAATTGTCGTTATCATAGCCTTCATGTTGCAAGTTGTGACAACTACTGACAACATTTGTGTGACGAATAACATTATTCAGATGTTCCTTATTCCCCCTAAGAAAAAGGAAGTGAAGCACTTCGTCCTAAACTCAACCATTGTTACACCGTTTAATGAATGTTTGACTGCCTTCTCAAAATAAATTTTACTGACGTAATATTAGCTGCACTAATTCCAATTCTCCACTAATATGCAGTCGAAAAATGAATTCTCTGAGGGCGCTTAAATGTGTAATTCAAAAGTATCTTTGTATATTTTTCGTGTCGTAGTACCAATTGTAATTTAACAAAAATCTATTTTACCATAATTCACTGCTTTAGTTACATTTACTCCATTTATGTTTCGTAGCATGGAATTATATTGAAAGGGAGCAATGTATTTTTAAAGGTTACTGTGGAATCTAGGTTCAATTTCTCATTCAACCAAGAAATATTGTTAGGAATTTCGATCCGTGAGCTCACAGCTTGATATTTTGTTCTAATGCTCTGGCACGTCGCTTTATTTTCGCTCGAGTACTCCCGGGAATCTTTTTGTTGTATCAATATACGAACGAGTGAAGTTCTAACTCATGTCGAAGTGGATCTGAGATCTAGTCTCACCGATTTAGCTCGCGTTTGCACTAACGAAACTCTGTAGTCTGGCTTGGCACTGTGGCAAGCGGCATTTATAGGCCTGCAGCAAGAAGGTGGGCGAGATTTAATCTTGAAATAGCGCCCCATTTTAAATGGCTGCGCTATCTTCGTGCACAATTTCGGATTGTACTACCCCCTCGGGGTCGTTCAAAAGAATGTCTCTGGCACTCGTATCCTTTTTAATTTATGCGTGTGTTTTGTTCAGGAAGCTGCTACTCAATAATAAAGTAAGCATTAAACAAGTATTATTTTCTAAGCTTCTTGTCCGTACGGTGGAATTAATGTTCGAAACCGGTGAGAAAATACTCCATGGCAGCTTTCTAGAGCGCGGTGCGGCCACCTCTATTTCGTGAGGTCCTACCGAATCTGTCATGCACGTAGCTCAATCTTAGTGTTTTTTTGATGAATATAGCCGACCAGCGCTTGTTCGTTTGCCGTGCGTGCCTGTTGTGACACTCGTGTTCTGCCGTCCCCACAGGACTTTCCCAGGCCGTTCTCTCAGGCACTTCTTCTGCGACCTACTGAACTTTGTGGCCTTGAATTGTTTTCCAGTGTCGGATTGTACTGTCTACGCTTTGTTTACTCTTCGCAATAAATTTTATGATTTGTTGGTATCTTGGTGATGGCAAGTTAAATTTTACTCAAGAAGCTCCAGACTTTGGAAAACTAGTGGATTTATTCATTCTAGCGCTATGTTTGAATATATATGTGTGTGTTGATGTAAATTTAATCAAAACCGAACTCATAATTATATTGAGCTTTACTATGAGGAAGCTTTTCTTTATCTCCTGTATTTTTTCCTGTATAGTTAGTGGTTAAATACTAGTTACCATCGTTGAGTGATGATAGAACTTAATTTATGATTTACTATTTTTACAGTAAATTCTTGCGAAACTAATGTTGCTACGACTGCTTCAAACTCGAGATCTCGCACTGGGAACTGAAACTCTATATAGAGAAAACGTGACCACAATCTGCCAATTAACAGTTAATTTAGTGCGCTTCAGTTACTTGCACTTATTTTTCCTCTTAAGCCATCCGTTATGTAGCAGATTTAGCTCACACAGCATGATGATGTGATTCTTACTGTTATGTACAGAAACGCTACATCATTTTACGAGTACGTTTGCTTCTATGTTTGGGCGATGTTCTGTAAGCAAAATACGTCCCTTTCTCTATTGCGCCTCGTGTTCTTGCATATACACAAAAGTGGATGGAACAATTTTTCTGACTGTTACAATGGAGTATTTTCTGCTTCACACTGCTTCATTTTAGAAGTACGAACGCTTCTATCTATTTGTAACACTCCATAAATTGAATGCTTCCCTTCTATAGCACGCCTCGTGTACTTGCAAATACGCAGAAAGGGATGCATAAATTTCAAGAGGTCAGTTAGTGTCACCCAAATTCTCGGGAGCGCTGGCTCGAGTGCGAGGTGCTGGCAGCAGCGCGGTGTGACGGTGCTGCAGGGCCGGTTACAGCACTGGCCGTCCGGTGCTCCTGTGCAGGCTCAGGGGTGCTCGTCTCCTCGCACACTATTTGTGACTGACACTTGTGTGCCCTCCAATAATAGCCGTCTCCCATGTAATTCCGGCAACATCCTTTACCATTGACGGCGCTGCCACCATGCGGGTCACGCACATCATGTGTCCCTCTTCACAAAGAGACGATCCATCTCCGTCAGCTCTGGTACCGCTCCCAACTTGTGTCGCCCACCGATCCTATTTTCTTCATCTTTTCTATTTTTCTCATTGGTGCCTTAAGTTCAATTGTTTGGCAATGTTTAGTGAACTCGTGCGTCACTTTTTTGTTTAGTTTTACGGAAAGATTTTCCTTGATTCTCTTCAAGATCGTTGTTTCTTTACTTTCGCTTTTAAATCATGTATTTATAGGCATTCTTCTCATGGTGCTTAAGATAGGCAATCGGGTTGGATTAGCTGGTTTGTCTATCGTATGCTATAGGGACTGACGTCTCCAGGGGCACTGCTAGGTTACGAGTCTCGTACTTCAGCCTAACCAGGCCTTCGGGACTTCATCTTTCGTCCCCACTTTGCTTTTTTTCAATTTTTACCGCTTCTTCGCTATTTCTTCTTTGATTTATCTTCCTCTTCATTCTTAATTTGAACATGTGGTTTCTCTGCGCAGAGGATTCTGTTTGGGAACACATCTTGTGCATAGATTCCTCGTTCTGTATAGTCCATGCTAAATGGTCCCTTCTTTTTGCTCTCTTTGAATGGCATTTCTTGTGTGTAGGGAGCTTTAAATAAACGAATAATCTAATCAGATCATTGTTTATTTACTGTGTTGATGATGCCATTGTAGTTTTCTCCGTTGTGCTGTTATTAAGCTGAAAACATATTTTATTTTCATTCAATGTTGAACGCCTAGATGAAACGAACTCTCCATTGACTGGGGATGGACGAACTCAAAATTTCACCTCTATTTTCTAGTTTACTCCCCCATTCATGTTATCTCGGATCACGACCGTGGATGGCCTCATGAAACATACAATTTTCGACGCAGCCGTTCTCTGTTATGGGGTGAAACACCACCCCCGCTTTACCATGTTCACTGATCCGTTTTTCTTAGTTATGAAGGAGCATGAGTTAAAAAGGTACCTAGTTAATTCTCTTCGAATATATTTTACCTGTCATACCTATGCGAGACTTGATATATTTCTGTATGAATTAAACGTGTGATTCTTACAGTAGTTCTAGAATTTCTCATGTATTCTCTCCTTTGTCATACATACGAGGTTATGGGCTCCTGAGTCCCCTAAGGGACCTGTAACCTTTTAAGCCATGGATTTCTTTCTCATTGTAAATGTAATATTTTTAGGGTTCTGTGTTTGCGCATTTGAATGAAAACATGAATCTGCCGTAAAAATAACAACAGATCCGTTTAATTTACGCTGGTACTCCACGCGTCACATTCGTACTCTGATTTTGAAAGATGAATATGTCAGTAAATGTAATTTTAAAGTAATGTAAAAGGTAAATTTATAAGTGCCCTCAGATTGAAGCCAATTTGATTGAACTCAAATGGTTGAATGCATGCACAAGTTCATGTGCTGGGAGATACGGAGGGCGCGGTGCTATGCGCTCGGGTGCCGTCTAATGGAGCTTGGTGAGGAGCCTATATTATTATGGTTGACTGATGGCCCACAAGGGCTCTTTCTCGAGTGTATGGAAATTCTGTTATCCCAAGCCTTGTAGTGCGAACCTAAATTCATATTTTCCTAGTAGTAAATATGTATTGATATTGTTAGGGTCATTTAAATTTTCCCGCTGATTTTCAAGTACTACACATTCAAATATATTTTATTTATTTAAAAGCGTACGCGTGCTCGTTTTTTGTGGGTTAATGGTGTTTTTGGATTTAATCTGCTCACGAATTTAGATTTTATTATTAAAAAAGTGATTTGAGCATATAAAAACACGCATGTGCTACAAATTGTTAGTTAACTTCACTCGCCTGACCAAGATTCATTCACTTTTCATCAACTTAATTTCGTTTGTCAAACTCATAACGTAGCACGCATACCGGATTGAGAGAAAAGCTTCCGAGGCTGGGTTAATTTGGCGCTTATTTTCTTCTCAGGCTCTCCGTTTCTGAACAGCTATAGCCTCAGCATAAAATAAAATGCAACACAATTTTTGCAAGTTTTCGTAGATTTGCTCGCAGCCTGTGAGCTAGCGAAATGCGTAGACGAGCTCCTTTCAATTCGAGTTGGTGTTGGAGCCTACCGAATTGTTTCGCGTTAGCGTAGAAAGAAATAAAGCGAGGTTGGTATTTCAAGCCTCACAAGCAGTATGAAATGAAATTCTCTCATTTCATTTGTGTGTTAGTACTATTGAAATAAGATTTCAACTGAAAGAAAAGTCATTTTAAGAAGAAATTTAATTTTTCAAACCGCCTTACTTTCATTATCTGTTATAGTAGAATTTTACCTTATACTGTGACATGAATGTTCACCAATACAGTCTGCGTACCGTTGTTACGTGTTCTCATAAAGGCTCCACGGCGCTACGTGGTCAGTGGCTTAGCTCACAAGCTGCGGCTGCAGCGCATGCTCCTCAGCGCAAATTGCTAATGCAACCACCCGCTCAGTTGCGTCTCGGTCCCGCCGTGCGCAGGCTGCGGATGAACGCTTAGCGCTCTGGGAACGCAACCCCAACTTCGAACCTCATCCGTTGTCCCGTCTTCGCTAGTGTATTGCGCTGTTAGAACGTTTCCGGCTGTTCACCTTCGATCATTAAACTTCTATGTCTCAGTTTGTGTTGAAATCTCGTGCGACTGCTGTGCTCTTCTTACTTTTTTTACATTAATTGGCAATATATTACTTTGCGAAAGAGGTTTGTGTAGATTGATATTTTGTACTTGGTGTCTATAGAAGAGTAAATTATGCGAGATGTGCTCTTCAGAGAAGGGACAAATTGCTTAATTATTGTTTCCTGATTGTATCATCTTGAAGAATCTTTTTGTGATCTCATATTGATATCTGAAGAAGTCACAATGTTGGACGTTACACAACCCCCACAACTCAAAAGCCCGAAGATGGTGGCAGCAGTGGCTTCGTCTTGTTATCAATTCAAACCTTCCAGAAACGTAGTGAAACAAAGAAAAGAACTGTTCGAAAGAGGTTTCAGCGACTCTTGCCTTCTTGTGAAGAGTTGTAAGATTCATCGCGGACGTAGCGCTGATTCGTTTCGATCCAAACCTCTTAATGAGGCCCAAAGACTTGTGAAGTACCGCAGCTCAAGCTCCCTCGCATCTCTGGATAGCGGCCTGAGCTCACGCGGGGGATCCACCAACACCTCATCGGAGGACCTCCAGGGCTCTGTATCCCGGTCTCCCAGCAATGATCGCCTCAAATTACGCCGAAGCCTACGAGTGTCGACGAGTTTTACTTTACCCCGCTCCTCTCTCGTGAAACAATCCTTTTCGCATGCCAAGGAGCCAAGCAGTTGCGAGTTGAGCTCTAAATCAGCGACGTCTACTCCTGACCTATGCTTGCCGGATCTGCTAACTTCACAACCTCCTCCACTTCCTCCTAAGTCTCGTCCTCCACTCCCTCCTCGCCGAAAGATTGAATCTCCCATTCAATATTCTCCCAATACATCCTCGACATATGGCGACGCTGACAGCGAAGGATCCTCCGAGTTGTCTTTTCCCGACTTCTGCGAATACGAACGAAATCAAGTTCAGTTCAACACGTCTCTGAAAGGCTCCATTCCTCAAACCTTCATGTTCAAAGATTCCGTACGGAGATTTTTGTTAGATGTTGGCCACACGACATGCAGTGATGTTTTCATTGAAGATTTGTCAGTAGATTCTTCGGGTCGGTTCTCTGTGACCGCTGCAACTTCAGTACGACCGGACGAGCGCACCAAAGTCCAGGTAATGAGCACCGTTTCCTTGTAAGCGCGCTTGCTCTGAAATACTTACCCATTAGAACATTAGCTGCTGTCACTCCCATCGTGGTAGGTAGTAATCTTGAAATGCTATGGTTGAAGTTTGTAGGTGCAAAATCGATATGAAAATGTTTTATTACCTGCTACGGTTATGGTGTGGTAGCAGTATTTTCGTTACGTGCTGCACACATTTTTGTTTATTTATTTAAAGTTGAGTAACGCTTTGAAGTGCAGAACTATTTTCAGAAAAACTGAGTGCTTAATTTTATTTGAAAGTTAAAATTTGAACCCATTAAAGTTAAATCTTCAAGTCCTTCAGGGTTAAATTTTTACGTTGGTCAGTTATATTTTTTTTGTTGTTTCACTCATTTGACCTAACTATTTACTCTAGATACCATATTTCCATTGTGTGTTTTTTTCCTTAATAATATTGATGAAACTCTGGCGTCGGTACATCAGAAAGTGGAATTTATATTTTCCCTATATTGTATTTTATGACGAATTTATTGCGATTGCGATTTAATTTCTTTCTCGTTGTATTTTGGTGTATTTTACAATGTTAGTGTTTGGGTTCTGAGACAATGTTGCCAGAGCTTGCGTTGAAATTCAAAAGTGCTGGGTCTACCATCAATTTATTCGATGACAGCATCTCCTAGTTCGCTTATTGATTCACTAAATTTTGTTTTACGGTGTACATTTCAGACAAGTCCGGGATTTCTGTTCTTGTTCATTTTTGAGACACGTGTAATGCAATTTCAAGCTTTTATATGGTAACGGTGACAATCGAAAACGTGCTAACGTATCTGCTGTTCGACATCCAACTGTAATGATTGCTATAC
The DNA here is from genome assembly GCA_014899125.1 of Orchestia grillus. Lineage (NCBI taxonomy): Eukaryota > Metazoa > Arthropoda > Malacostraca > Amphipoda > Talitridae > Orchestia > Orchestia grillus. Next base: position 9,881 of record VOMN01021609.1, read on the forward strand.
TGATTTCTGACTGCTAGTAACTCGGGCTGCAGAATACGTCCCATCTGCTCTAAACTGGAGCACTAGACTTGTTCTAGTCGTCATGTTCGTTCCCAGCAATTGTGGCATGACTTTTTTCTCCTCCGTCCAGTCCCAGGGGACAAATCACCATGAATGAGTTCAAATTTACAAGGGTGTCAATAATTGACCTTTTTATATCTTTTCTTCTCCTTCCTCTTTACTTGCAGTTACTATGCGAAGAGAATCCTGTGTGGGAACACATCTTGCATAAATTCTCCACATTTTCTACATCACAGTCCATGCTAGATCATCCGTTCTTCTCTTTGCCTCTGGCCACTAAAAATATTCATGGACTTCCTACCGCAAAGAAGAGATTTTGTGTTCTATGAATTGTCAAGAAACAATTATGAGAGAAAGGTGTAATTCAATTTTATTATATTAGGCTTGTACACTGTTTTCTACAGTCCGCGATAATCTGAATAATTTCCTCTATTTCGTTGTTCCGTGCGATTTCTGACGCTCGAACAGCACGTACGGTGGTTTTGGTAGTACAGGGCAGTGTCTCACTGCATTCGATGATGACACCGCATTACGCGCGTCAATTACTGGTGCTTTATCCATTTTTTCATCTAGAAAATCGAACGCATTGAGTAAAATATAGTGTTACGTTATTATTTATCAAAACAGAAAAGGGGAAATTCTTTCACAGGCCTGTTTTCCTTTGCAAGTGAGACATGCACGTATAGGTATTGTAACTTTATTTTTCGCCAATGAAGACTAGAGGAATGAGATATTTTTGTAGCATTCATTACAGCGCTCTCCGAGTAGTCGTCACCAGCGTGACGAAATTACTGCCCGGCAGGATCCTCATCGCGAAGGTTAAGGGCACAGGTCGACTGTGACGGACGCAGGTCACACAGACTCCGTCCGTACTGCCTCTCTCTCGCTGCTCGCTCTGCCTCTCAGACGCGGTCAAAATTGTACTTAGAGAATCATTTTGCTTTAATTTCTCTTCGCACAATGCAATTGTCTCGCTTTGTTTTGTAAGTTTGATCCAATTCACGGTTGAATGAGAGATTGAGCCAAAGTATTGTTTCTTCGAAAGCTGCAACTCTGGTCCCATTTTTGCGAAAATTCAGTCGCTCAACTTTCACAAGCCGTGTCAGTTATCATTTTAACTCGTCACGGAATGGCAGCATCAGCCAGTTTAGTAGCAATGTCGGATCAGGACTCCCTTAATGTCGGCTTTTTTTGCACGATCCAGACGTGGAAGTTTTGGAATTCGAAATAAATATGATCCATTCACATAACTTAAAATATAAAATAAGACGAATTGATTACGTTCTTCCTATATTTTATTTCCTGTTGATATACGGATTCACTGTTCTCTATCTCATATTCATGCTTCTTCCTTGTAAAACAAAATTATAATAAATTTAGATTATTACTTTGTTCTAACATTAGGTGTGTAATTTGATCACCCATGGGACTATAGAAAAAGTTTATTCGCGAAAAAAAATTCCGCTTACTATACTTGTATATGCATGAACTGAACTCAGTCATTATATTATTCGGCTATCTGGTTTTATTATTCATCGGCCAACTTTCTCTGTAAATTAGTGTTCATTCTTGCCATCATTCGCATTTGTTTCAAAATTTTCTTCGAAGGATTTTAGGGATAAAAATACTCTGAAAGCGATTGTTATCTCAGTAATTAAACGGTTTGGTATTCTCAATGATGAGCTTGAAGGCAAATTTAATTAATTATGTTTGTTAAAATGATTTGTTCTTGTGTCGCCGATGTTTTTCGAAGGATGTGCTAGTGCATATATCGACGTGTTGTTCTTTGTAAGCTTTTTCGTTGCTATTGGCGCGTTTTCAGTAATCAATGTAGGGATCACCGATAGTGCGCCAATCTCCAACTTATGTTTTGGTTTTCATCCGGAGTGCACTGACTAGTAGTTCCCATAATTCTCGTCAGCAGTGCCTTGGATGATTCTTATTGAACAACAGCAACACATTCCGCTGACGTTGTGGAATGTGTACCATGATTTCATATACATGTCGGTGCAGAAAAATAGGAAACACTTTGTAAAAGCCACAAAAAGCTGCTTCCCTCACCTAGGTAGCACGTGAAGTAAGCATTACAAACAATACCGTTTGCTGTGAATTATCAGGGCCTTCATTTTTATTTATGATCTTTTTGTTTTAAAAGTTACCACTGTTTCCTCTGGCCTCATATTGGAGGTATTAAGCTGATGAGAGTTTAGTCGTATGCGTAATTCATTTCCTTAAGTTTCTCGTTACAGGCCGGAGCTATTTTCGTGTCATAAAATTCTTGTTATTCTTTCGGTGTATTTGATTTTCAATTGGTGGTTTTTCATGCATGGGATGAAAGCTGGGAGTAACTGTCGTTGGTGGTCTCGCTGATTCTTGCAGTCGTGCAGTACAAGCTGCTCGTTTTCTACAATTTTTAACCTTTTTCTTGCGAGAGTCCCTCAAATATTAATTAACTTCCATCATTGTGCCTCTTGTAATTATAGTCATAGCAGAAGTTCACTTGATCGTACGAGTTATGTTTCTAAGTTTGCGGACGACCTTGTCCTTGTTAATGAGGTGGAGCTGAGCTCCAGTTATGGTAGTGCTATGCGACAAATGCCGCTGCTGAGCACCCGCATTTTCTATCGTATTCTGCCGAGCCCTCGATTACTTCCGACTTTCACGTTTTTTTTATCTTGTCGATTTAATGACGTGTCTTCGCGCAGAGAGCTGTGGGAAACGAATGATCGCTCTCTGGATGTACGGAGCGAGCGTTGAGCGTCGAGTGTCACGCTTCCATTGCATCTTGTATTCAATGAATAGAGAAAGTTGACAAACATTTATTTTAGAATACACAATAACGGCTCTTTTATAAAGAGTTATAGGTCCGTTCCTTGTTTGGCTGTTCTTAATCACGACGCTCAAAGCAGCGTTTTCTATTAAAATTCATTAGCTAAATTTGAGCCTGCTTAAAGATTAACTCTCGTAGTTGCAAGTTTTCATTGACTGTCCTAATTGAACTTAACCGTAAAATTTGGTTGTTTAGTGGAAAATTTATTTCTCTCATTGTTTCAAGTCAATTCCATAGGAGTTCAATTTTTCTTTACGTTCAAAGTGATTCTTCCAAGACTAAAATTAATTTTTTTACTTGTAACTTTTTTCAATAAAAAATCACTTGAACTGCTAATGAGGTTCGACCAGGGGAGCAGTTGCACACCCTCTGCACTGCGGAGCCGGAGAAAAGCAATCAAAATAAATGACTTTCTCTGAACTGCCTCCGTCTCGCTGTGCATTAATGACAGGAGCGTGACGCCATGGTCGTGAGAGGCTGTCTGCAGGCACGGCCGACCTCTCTTGTCTATCAGGTTGCCAGTTTTGTTTCTCGCCTCTCCGAGTTTCGGCAATTACCGTCTCTAAAAGTACCACAGTCGTGATACAGCGTTGTGCAATTCTTTATTCTCGCAGACGTTCCACTGTCGATATAACGGGGCGAGCTCTACCAACAAACGGTTTACGTTCTTCCTTTTGCGAAAGATCGGATGCATTTCGTATTTTATTCCTGTAGTTCTGAACTCTCGTCGGCAAATTCCAGTCACTGTATTCATTGATATGTTCTAGGATCGTTAAATTCATGGACTACTCTCACGTTAGGCTGCACCAAATTTAAATATTGGTGTACAAAAACGTTTTTCTTTCTGTTTATGATAGTTGCCATTGATGGAGCATTGTAAATATGTTTAACAAAAGTATATAAAGTTATTTTCAGCAAATGTTTGTTATTTTTCTGTTCAGCAAGAAGAGTGGTTATAGAATGTACATCAAAGTTTTCTTAGAGAACAATGCTTCAGTTTAGGTGTTCATTTACATCTATATTAAGGCGAATTTCTCATTGTTAATTTAACGATTCTATTACCATGATGCCTTTTGCAAAGCTCATACTAGTACACGCGACAAAAACGAGTGTCAACTGCCCGTGTCTATTTTCTCTGTGACTGACGTAAATTAGCGTTCGCCTTTATCGCTCTTTCAAGACGAGCTTGCAAGGAAGAATTCTTGGAAAATCGTTTTTGTTTCAGCTACTAGGAGTTTTTTTTCACTTATTGGGTTAACGCATTTCCTCGATTTTCTAGGAAAATTTACGACTTGAGAACTCTCCAGCCATCACGTCTGTAACATTTCTCACTTGAGAGCACGCGTCTCCCTCTGAAATGATTGTGTGCCCTTGCATAGACGTGCTTCAAGAGTTGCGCGATGTGAGGTGTAATTTTGAGGTGCATTTAATGCAACCTGCAATTCTTCTTATTTGTAGCACAATTTAATAAAAAACATTATATTTTTTCTGTGCTATTCATAACTTACTGTAACCTGAATATTGTTTCATGACCACATTATCTGACTTTCAAGATTCTATCGTTCGAAGTCTGCCCCATTTTGTTTTGAGCCTTTTCCAACCGTAGATTTTCACTGAATTGAACGAAAAAGGTTCAGGAGAGACGTTAAGTTTATCAATAACCTGATTTAACTACCAAATCGATTCGTAAATTCATTACGTGGAAAAGTAATACTTCGTTCTTGTCAAGGTATCAATTTTTTATAGCTCTGGGGTTTGCAAAAGTCGTACGCTTGAATTACGCAGTAACAATGCTTTAATTTATGACTAGAAACGCCCGATTTGCTTATTGATAAATTTTCCTTACCAAGAACAGGAAAGTGCTGAACACTGATAAAACAGAAATATTGATTATAATAATAATGGCTGGTTCAAGGTATTGTGTCAAAAATGTATTGTGTTCAATACGCGAAAAAACACGAAAAATTGGATTGTGTAGAAAGATACAAAATCCTTACTCGTTTTCTTTAGTAAAAAGAAATAATATCTGACAGCTGCAACAGATTGCTGTATTAAACGACCATATCAGTTTCTTTTAAAATCTTTTTCGTCGATAATTTATCACGCGTAACGCTAGATACGGAAGAGAAAGGTCAAATTTATTAGTTCAATTTCTTAGCGTAATGTCGAAGACAGCGCGTAGACGAGCTTTTGCGGTGAAGCTTCGCATGCACTTCAGGTCATCAAGCCTTGATCTCTTCCGATGGAAAGCTTTGTCGAAGGAGTTAGAATTTCTTTGCTGCCGCTGCAATATCAATTCGCACAAATCTCTTCTAGTGAAACTTCATTTCTGATTCAGTCCCGTAAACAGTTTATTCGATCGTTTTTGAAACGCATTTTCTGTGATCAGTTTGATTTTGACTGAATCCTCTTGTCTAAGTGTTTCACCATAATCATTATAAGTTAACTTCCCGGTTAAACTTATTTCAAATAAGTGGTGATACACACAAACCTGAACACTAGGTATGTTATAAAACTAGTTCTCCCTGTAGAATTCATTTAATTTTCAGAAATAAATTATGTTCTAGCTTAGGAGTTGCTTGCCCTAATGATGAACGCTAGACACTCGTGCCTTTTCTAGCTGTGATATCGATCACCTAGTTTGTGCCAGACTACAATTAGCATTTAATTAACTTAGTTAAATAAATGAATTGAAATTACCAGATTCCATAATACATATTATTAAAATATGACATTTTTACTACTAATTTCAATATAGTGCAGTTTCACCGAGCAAATCTTGTGTGGTACAAGGTAAAACTGTCCTGATTGCAGTTGTTTATTTCACTGCAGGTTCATCCACTCGTAAGCTCTTCAGCTGTCTCCTTTCATTGGTGACCTACGGAAGCAAGTTCAGAGTTATGCGACCGTGTTATAGTTTGGCAGAATTTTAGTTATGATAATAAATCTTGCATTACTTATTAGCATGTGTTACTCAAATGATACTGTAATCTAAGCTACTTAGGAAAAAATTCCAATTGCCTAATGTATGTGAAAGTGTTTCGATATTCGGCGTTATTTGTGGGTCGTAGAGGCTTGATTTCCTGCGTTATGAGACATGCTTCAGCGCTCCCGTGAGTTTTCAGTGAATGTGGTACGTCGTATCTTCCTGACGAGCTGGTGAGCTGTGACGAAAGGAGGACTTGAGGCTGAAGCATGAGAAATTACTGTACCTACAAGAGTTCCGTTCAAACAGCAGGTGGAGAAGCCCTGACTCCCGTGCCATCTGCTGCTCCTGTACTCCGGTGAACGGTACATCTTAGTCGTCGCCACTGCGAACCGGTGTGACTCGACTTGGCTCTCGTCCTCTTCCAAAAATTTACCATGGATTTTTTGTTCCTTCTCTCAAACCGTTTGTTTTAGTGTCAGCGTATTTGTTCTGAGACCCTAGATTTTTGAAAGATCATCAAATTCAAATCTGCGTTTATTCATTCTTAAAGTATAAGTTACCTCAAGCCTTGGCTCAAATAAATGAATTTATTCTCGTATAAATGCGCGTCTTCTCGTGTTCCAGTTTGTAACTTCGACTCCATAATATCAATTGTTTAACTTGAGTTTCAGCTGCTGTGTATCCATGCACAGGCTGAAAGAAACGGCGAGTCTGTATGTACTGCATGACCTGCCAGCGCTCCGTATCTTGGTGGCATTCGCCCAATTTTCCACGTGGACTTCTCTATTATTACGAGGGAGCTTCTTCTTAGCGTTATCCGTTGCATCGTAAACTGCGATGGTTGGATTTTGCGCTCAACGCATGAGAAAGTGATGCAGTTTTCGTTTTGAATATTTATGTGTTTTGTGACTAACCATAAACAATGTACAATTGCCCTATCTTTGTAGCCCGTACGTTAAATTGAATGTTGATGAAAGCTGATGTTTCTTATTCGAAAAAAATCTATCGAAATCTATGTTGCGGTGCGATCTTCAGGAACTAAACTCGCTTTCATTCCTTTCATCATGAATAGCAGCCGAGCTCACTGTAATCACTCTGTAATCTCGCGCCACTTCATAGCTTCTAAAAGAGAGCGACAGTGTGAGACCTGGGAGCTCCGATTTGGTTCCCGGTGCTATTCTTAGTTTGCGAGGGCGACACGTTACGATTGTGTGTCGCGTACTCGTCGCTGCTTTCTGACGGGTGCTCATGCTCGCGAGGCTTTATTTTCGTGGTCTGGTCGCTTTTTTTTTGTTTGGAATGTCATTTTGAATTGGAAAAAAACGCTTTTCTCTTTTATAGTTTCGATGCTCTTCATCGTGGTTCTTCTAAGATTTTGTTCTTTCTGTATGAGGAAGGATATACAAAAGCTTCGAATCCGGATAGCAAAAAGTTTTACTTTGCGGATTTTTTCTATTTTTCGACTCTAGGAAAAATATTTATAATTATTTCATTCTAATAGGTCTTGAAGTCCAAAAGTGTTATTTTATGCTGCACTTGCTGAAAATTCACAGACCTGAAAATTCCGCCCCTCAAAGCCCGCGCCAGATGTACGGTCGAACAAATGCTGTTATTTGCCTTCAGCGCTGAAGCCGCTACATATGCTTAGCTCGTATGTACTGTTCATCTTGTCTTCTACCTCTCCACAGTCGTACTCTATGCTGGTGAAGTGCATCTCTATTACTTCTTACATAGTCGACCAAAATAGTGATTTAGGCTTCCTCTTTTGCAGTTTATATGTTGGCACGATTATTCCAGAATTGTGAACTATGCACTGAGAATGTTGATGAAATGTTGCTGGATATCAAAAAATGTTTTCGATAAAATAACATTTTTCTTGATGAAGTTTACGAAATCTTTCTTTATGCGATAAATTTTTTGATACTTTTCTTTATATGAATCTTGATGTAATTTCCGAGTCTCAGTGAACTACCCTGTTTGATGGAAGATCCTCGAAGATGTACAGGTACATCATATCTACAAGCCCTCAAGTAATTAGCTTCATTAATATTTTTTGGTTAAAAATTTGTTGGTTATAGTTGCGTACGTTTTATTTTCATTTTGGGATTCCGCTCTCTTTGCAGATTCTCGTCTTGTCTTGTTGGCGATTACAGGACGAGCAAAGTCACTATTGTTCATGTCCTTTTATTTTTTCAATTGTTTTTTTGCGAAGTAGTCATCGTCAGTCTAAGCGCTTTCCTTGCACAACGTGTGTCCCGGGCTCCTCGGCAGGAGAGTAATGCTGACAACTTACGAACAACATTTTCTTATGAGCTACCTTTTGCCATGATGCATGAAAGAACACAAACTGTGTAGTTCCCATGAGAATAATATCTCACCGTAATGCGAAACCCGGTAAAACCGCTGTGATACCTAGAACTTGATCCGACATGCCGCCGGGAGAACGAAATGCTTGAGATATAGCCTCTGTCTCCCTGCTGATATGCATTTGTGTTTGATGCATTCAAGTCCATTAGCTGGCTTCCGTGTTTGAGTTTTTAATCTTTCAGAGTTTTTGGTATTTGGATGTATATTTTATGTTTCTAATCGCCTTTAAAAATGAGCGTTCTTGTTTGAGATGATATTCGAGCGGGCCTAATACGCGATCAGATCTACTCTGTGCACTATTCGCTCATGAAATACAGCTGTGCAACATGTGCATGTGAAATTCAGCTTGCCATGATACACATCCAAAGTACGGAAGTGCACGATGCACATGTGGAGTACAGATATGCACGATGTACATGAGAAGTACAGCTATACTTGAGACAGGAGGAGGACTGTTCACAATGCACGTGTGAAGTACAGTTGTACACGATGCACGTGTGAAGTACAGTTGTACACGATGCACACGTGAAGTACAGCTGTACACGATGCCCACGTGAAGTACAGCTGTACACAATGCACACGTGAAGTATAGCTGAGCTCTATACACATGTGGAGTGCAGCTGTGCACGATGTACATGCGGAGCACAAAAAGAGGGGGTGACCACAGAGGCTATCCAAGCTCCACATCACTGAGCACCTCTCAGCACGCTCTAGTCCTATTTTTGTTCCCATCTATGCGCGCTGGCGGTCTTGCATCCTCATTTTCTTATTTCTTTGTGCAGTTCTAACAATTAGTTAGCTTCTTCAGATCTAAATTATCATGTTTCAAGTTGACACGTTTGATTCTTCCATTGTTTTCTTTTTTGTGCAGTGCTATGCACGGTATAGCTTAAATGGAAACTTAATAGTAGGTTTGAAAATGTAACTTATCGGTACACACAGTTTTGTAACAATGCCGCTTTGATTATTTTAAGACTCGTTTAAGCAGGTATTTACTTGTTCTCTTTAATTTTCATTATAGTGGATGACGATACTGACAAATAAGTGTCTGTTTCTGTTATTTTTCAGTATACTCCTTTTCAATTGCACATTAGGTATGCTTTGTTAGATTGATCATTTTTCAGTGGTGCTCGAAGTTTTGTTTTTCAAATTGTACCAAGTTACGTGTACGCAAATAATTTTTTAATGCTCGTGGACATTTTAATGGACTCATTTTTCTGTGAAATTTTTTCGAGAGGCTAGCTTGTTGAAGAAAGGTTATATTTATTGGAAGTCTGATGAATGCTACTTATTAGTCTATCATTTTCCTACTTTGTTTGCATTGATAACTGTAAGCTACTCAATTCTTCTAAGGTCAGCTGTCACAAAATTTACATTAAATGAATGAGTTGAAATGGTGTCAACAAATGAAAACCTGGTTTATTAACTTGTATTTGTAATGTGCAAATCGTTCAAGCAAGATATTTTGCGATAATGGGATTACATTACCTTTAAAAGTTTATCAAAATTCTCCTAGTTCAGCCTTCTATGTTTACTACTGCACAACGGATCGCGCTTTAGATCTCCACGTATGGCAGTAATCCATCTCGCTCTCCTGGAGAATGACCATCGCTCTGCGGTGTTTTCTGCGGTCCGCTCACTCGAATGTGCGTCTGACGTTCATAAAAGGCTGCCTTAGTCGCTCGACGGCCTCATTTGTGAGCGAATTCTTTTCCTTAGTCCTGTTAGCTCGCGGAAAAATAATGGCTAGGACAGCTAGTTTCTTGTCAAATGCGTAGTGACTCGCTCTAAGTGATCATCCGAAGCGCGTTTCCTCATCTTCTCATGTCCCTCAATTTCTGCTTTTTACGTAATATTTATCATATTTTGCATTTCCAATATAGCCTTGTACTTACAGTGTGTCGTTCTCTCCGATATCTGTTAAAAATAGCGCATGTGTTATTTAAAGTGACTCCGATTTAATTTGGAACAATATTAATATTTGGCGCCACTGTCACGCATCACTCAATACTTCCTGATAAATTAAACAACACGCGAGTGGTATGTCGAACCTAATGTGAGTTTGAAATTCGGTGAAACGCTTCGTTTTTGGGCGCAGCAAACAAAAGCACCCTCGTTTGCTTCTGCACACAAGTTTCTCTTTACACGGTTCTCGTTTACGCTACGGAAGACGACCTATTTCACTGCGGGCTGCCGACGCCCTACATCCGCCTTTGCTTCGCACGAGCGCAAGTGAATAAACATCGCTCATCGATGCATTCAAACTTGCCTCGTGGTAAAGTGGGGCACGCAGAACATTATGGGAACTGTGCCGCTCCCTGTATTAACCTTCCGTGACGCTGAGGCACACAAATCGAGCCTCATTGAATGGTCGATGAACTCAGGAGACATCATGCGCTCAACTAGCGACGTTATGGTTGCCTTAGTCAGATGGGGAGGAATGTACGCGTAACATGCGAGTCACCTGTCAATTAATTCGTGACTTATACATAACACGTTGCAAATTTTATTCTCTTTTTTTCTCTAATTATGGGCTTCAATATTGTAAATTTTATTTTGTAAATTGGCAATACTTTTATTTCACATTTAAACTTTTGTGTAAGTTCTTCTGATTTCACTGGAGAACGTTTACTACTTAGTGTTAGAATACCGTCGTTGTTTTTATGTTACAATCGATATTATTGTGTACGCTGGTGCTCATTCTGTAGAGATTTGCTGAACTCATTTTTACACTTGAAGTTAAACGACAAATATTTTAATTTCTTGAAGCTGTGTGCTTTCTTGTCTCATTTACTAGTACAGAGTTTCTCACCAGTGTTGTCAATGTGCTTTGTACTTAAGGAGGGTAATTCTATTCTGATTAGCTTACTGACATAGCTGCTATCTAGTAAGGACAATTATTATGGTTAGCTTACTGACATAGCTGCTATCTAGTAAGGACAATTATTACGTTTATCATCCTTTATTATAAAGTGTAATATTTTTTTTTTAAGCATTAATACCTTGTCAGATCGGTAATTTTCTATAACCGTTATTTTGCTGGATATTAACCCTATTTGTATAAATTGACAAAGTTAAGAAATCTTTTATATTCACTGCGACACAAGTGGAACAGTATTACTCGAAGAACGAATGGGTAAAAATATATCACATTCCAAAATTTCAAATAATTCCAATGAAACGCCTAATAAATGGTTTATATTTTATTAACATTTTAATTGATATATTCGGCAAGAAAGTATTAGTATTATGACGGGATGGCAATATTTAATTTCATTATTTGGACGAATGGGTCGTATTAGTTTCTTCGTTTTTCTGGTTTTAAGAGATTTTATTTGCGTTCAGGTTCTGTTCCGCACGGGCGGCCTGGCGCGGCTGGAGGAGCAGCGCGATGCTGTGCTGGCGGGGACCATCACGCGACTGCAGGCCCACGCTAGAGGGGTCCTCGCGAGGCGCAGGCTCCAGAAGAGGAAGGTGAGCTTCCAGCTCTTCTCAGAGCGCCGCCACACATTGCCCTCTAATGTACTTATGAACTCTCTCGTGTGTGAACAAGGTTGAGGAATTCTACAAATTATTTTTTACGTGAGAAACTTGTGATAAATGAGCGGGATTTTTATTGGGGTATCAAAAAGAGCGAGATTGGAATGTCACGGGGCTGTTGGTGAGCGTTGTCGGTTGTGAGAGTAGAAGTTGGGAAGCCGACCTGTCCGGAAAGTTTTTTGTGCGAAGTTTAAAAAGATGTACAGTTCTGAGAAAAGCTGCTGTATTTCCTTAAACATTCACATAAGAGTATATATCTCCGCATTAGTATCAATTGACCACGCTCTGAAAACCATTTGTTGTGACTCTGCTCTTTGAAATGCTAAGACTGTCCTTCAAAATATGCTACTTCTACGAAGTATGCAACACAATTTTGCTTTCCCAGTGAGTTAACTTACACTCTTGTAACCAGTGAGTCAGTTAGTTATAGCGGACTTAATATTAGCAGGAGTTCACAATGACCTATGGAAGGCTTAGAGAAATAATTACGAGCATCGTTTTGCAATACGTTTCGAATTATCAAACTATTTACTTTTTTGTGCATCTGTACTTTTTTAAATCAGAGAACGTTAGTGGGGCTTGACGTCACAGTTTTGTATATTTGGCCAGTTCATAAGCTCATTTGCATCTTTTCTGTAATGAAGATTCATTTCAAGTAACTCCTTGATGGCGATAGTCCGTGGAATATCAGTGACGTGTGCCAGCAATTTTGCTGCTATTTTCATTATAAATTTTAGGTGAATGAACCAGATCCACTCCCATTTTTCACTCGCCATTGACGGATGGGAAAATGTCCTGTTAGATCTCCTTGTATTCAGTTTATTTTTTTTCTATTTTCATTGATGGTGTTTCGTTTTATTGATGTGCTTAGTTATTTGGCGTGTTTGATCCCTACTTTTTGTGTTGGTGTTTGAGAGCAGCTTAGGAACTTAATTATCAGGCTATGCTATAAGGCTGGCGCATTCATAGCTAATAATTAATGCCTCAAGTATTCCATTAGTTTCAAAATGCAGGTACGGATTTCGTAACGCTGTTTCAATGAACATTTCAATGATAGCTAGTGGTGGGATCAAATAAGTTCTGTGACTTCTAGGGCATCTTTTAGAAACCGTATTCTAAAACATGCACACACATTTAGACATGTATGTGCATGTGATTCGGGGGTTTAATAAACTTTCTTATCACGTTTGTCCCTTAACTCATTAATTTCATACGAGGTTATGCAAATTGTTTAAATTCCGCATCAATCCTCAACTATACCTAAATCTTAAAACTGTTGTGCAGGAAAATTTTGCTTACCAAGCAACTTTAATAAAAACGTTGGGACAAAAAACACTCTATGAAACATGATCACGTTGTACTTGTAAAATTCTTAAGAGGACATTTCGGACCCCAGCCCATCATCAGCAAAATTCTGAAAACGATGAAACAGAAATCCGCAAAGGTATTCAAGAGAAAATCAAATTTTATAAATGAGGTAATGAAATGTAGTAAAATAAGTGAAAATCAAAAGCGGTACCCAACTTCTTGTTTTGATTTTGATTTTTTTATCGTATTGTATTAGTTTCATTTGTAAGTTTTGCTTTTATTTTGAATACCTTTTTAGATTTCTGTTTTATAGTTGTCAGAATTTAGCTGATGATGGGCTAGGGCCTTAAACGTCCTGTTCAGAATTCTACAAGTATAACTTGATCATGTTTTATGGTGGTTTCTACCGAAACGTTTTTATCAAAACTGTTATTTGCGATTCCCATATTCGTCTGTAATCCCAGTGCATATTGACCGACCGTTTATCGTAATCAAGGCATAAGTAGGCCATTGCTATCAAATCCATACAAATAAGCTATTTGCCATCATTTTCCCACGAGATTTCTTATCACTGGATCTTAAGGTAGAGGAATATTTTTAGCTACTCATAGCAGTAAACCCTAGTTCTTTAGACTAGTACTAGTACGCCGAACCATTCGTTACACGTGCTGTCTCTGTTACTGGATACGACAGCTAACGTAGAAAATGACTTAGCATTCTAGCCTTTGAACGAGATGGCTTAATGTAAATTCACAGAAAAGAAATTAGACGGAAGAATGAGAACAGAAACGCGCTCGACTCGTCACACTGCTGTGCTGGCTGTGTGCTTCGGGCTGTTGGCGCTCGTGTGTCTCACTGTGGGTCCACTCATATTTGTCTGGGCATCTTGCCTGTCGTTGGGGTTCAGTGTATGCGCTCACAAATACATAGAAAGGCAGATCAAAGATGATCTACTGTCTCGATCTGCATCCGTTTGTGGCTCCGAAGGTGGAGATCAACATGATTCTTGTAACAAGCTCAGTGCAACGAAGGAAACGGTGCCGTGCTCGCTTGCTGCTCTCTCTCGCTCATCTGGAAATGGGGACAAACGCGAGAAACAGTGCAAGGCTCTTGATTTTGAATTGTACTGTGAACGTAGGGAAACATTTCATCTGCAAAATAAAAACCCTAAGGTAACGTGGCAGTTTATTCTAAATTCTAAGTTTTTTCATGGAAGAATAAAAGTTGCATGCTAGGAAGGTTGTATAAAATATTTAGTTTTTTAATGAAGTATAATAATTTCCTCTCTACGATGATTACAGTTGTAAATGATGTTTGAAAAAACTGAGTAGAATTATCAGATGCGCATATCAGACGATGATTTTTTGGGGAATTTGCTTTTTATTCTAACCCCCGAATTCACCCCATTTTAGCTGCTGACTCATGTGTATGCACTTTCCGATCATTGTGTTGTAAAAGCTTTCTGACTTGCCACTTGTTAGAATACGGTCTCAAGTTTACTTGACGATTCTTTGGAATGAGCCGCATGGAACGCCAGAAGTCGGTGAGCTACGATGTTTAGCGTTGGGTGACATCGCCTCCCTCACTGCAGGTGCAAGAAACAGCAATCCGATGCATCCAGAAGAACGTGCGCAAGTTCATGGGTGTGCGCGAGTGGCCGTGGTGGCGACTGCTGGTGCGCCTCACGCCGTTGCTCGACGTCCACAGGACCGAACACCAGCTCAGGGAGGCCAAGGTGCGAGCATGGAGGGGAAAGTTTTCGGGCGATAGTTACGAGATGTCCGTTGTTCTTCGCACGTGTGGCTAGTCGCGGCAGGAGGAGCTCATGTGTTTAGTGCAACATGTAGAGATCATGTGTTTCGAATGTGTGGATTTTCACTTTTCCATGTGCTTATGTTAATATTGTCATCCTCTTCTGTATAGGGTTAGTTACACTGACTTCATTTGAAAAGCGTCTGTGATCGAATTCTATTCTTTGGGTAACATTGTGTTTCAATCCCTGCCTGATAAATGTTGGCTATGCTTGATATTCCGAGAGTGTGCTTCTATAGATTTGGGTGACAATTTCCAGTTTTTGAAAGTAATGTTTGAAATTGTACCGTAATTTACACGACACCGAATTAAATCCGGGTTCACATTTTTTCCTTTATGTTATTCCATTTGTCTGTCATGAATGCATCTATATTTCACAAATTGTGGCTACAATACTGTACGTACCTAAGGTAAAGAACTAAATATTTGAATCAACATCCATTGGTTTAAGTTAGTGGACCAACGTGTTCAAGTGTGTCATTTGGGGTGCTTGTAGGAGGTGGTGAAATACGTGAGGCACTGCGAGATTACTTTGCTGCTCAAATGGTTCTCCTCCAATTAATATATTAGAACAGTGAGGTGCATAGAAGCTTAACTCTTCTATGCAATCAACAGCTATGCTTCGATGAAGAGATTAATAAGAAAACTCTTTTTCTGTTAGCGATATCTGCTCGCATCCTCATATAGCGTCTACTCTTATCATACTGGGATAAATATCGGGTCGAGTTTCATTTCATTTACTCCTCAAATTTCATTTCATTTACTCCTCAAATTTCATTTTGTTATTGTTGAGAGGGCTGTTACTTTCCTGCACTCTCTTGATCTATAATGGCTCAACAGTACGCGCGCGAGAGGACGACACGTGCCGCTTACCTTCCTTATGAACATTAATTTTCGAAACAGAAAAATCTTCTTGGTTTGTCACGAGCATTCACTACACAGCACTTACTGACCATCAGACTATATTGTTACCTTTCAGACGCTTCAACTTCACGTTATGACGAGCAGTAGATTTCATCCCTGCTGTAATAGCTCAATATTTCTGAATAAATATTTATTTCGGAATGAGTGGAGACGATGAAAAGATTCCTCTTGATAATTTAATTCCAGAAGTAGGCTAGCGCGATTGGAAATTATCTTAAAACGAAGCACTTTGGCAAGGAAATTTTTCAAATGTTGATAAAGTATCGTCCTTGTGATACTAAATTTCAAATGTGGATCAAACTTAGCATCATCGATTTTAACATTCGCTGTGAAGGTCGGGTTGAGAGCTAAATTTTTTCATAGTTTTGATATTGAAGAATAAGTAGCTGAGCTAGTTGTGGGATTGAGCTAATCATGTTGAGTTGAGATGATATCCCTTCAGGGGCATCGGATAGGCCAGGCCATATGTTAGGGACTGGTGTTCCCAGGAGGCACTGTTAGGCTACATCAGCTATAACTAGGCCTTTGGGACTCCTATCTTTCGTGTCTACTTCGCTGTTTTCCATTTTCATGCTTTCATCATGAAAGCATGAAAATGATTATTCTTTATTTTTTCTTTCTCTTCTTTTTAAACTTGCCGTTTCTATGCGCAGGGAATCTTGTGTTGGAACTCAAAATAGATTCCTAATTTTCTCAAGTCCTCACTAAATGGTTCCCTCCTTTTTGCTTTCTTGTGGCTAAGGAGCTTTAAACTTGCTAACAATATTATATTTGGAGAGGCGGTGTAAATAAATGTCACACATGTAAGAGAAATGAAGCCTGTAGCCAGAGGAGATTGATTGCTGGAATAAGACATCCGCAATGAATGTATGTGTACAGTAACTGCAAAGAAATTCTTCAGAAACTGAGGTAAAACAGGAATGCTATCAAATCTGTGACTCAACTATGACTGGACCTGAACCCTTTACCTGGCCTTTCAACGTCAGAGATTGCTTCGTGCAAAAAAGATGCGGTACTGCGTTCTTGCGTGGGTTAACCAGCTAAAGCTGCAGGCTCTCGTAGTGTGTGTTGACTCTAGTTCAAAGGAGGTTAATTGCATTACTTAGGTTTTTAGGCTCACAGTATTTGTGTAAACGATCAAACTCGTCTCAGGCCATTGCTTTCAACAGGGGCTTTTCTCTTGTAATGTAAAATAATTTTCTTGTGTATTTGTTGCTTGTATGAGGTACCGTGTGTCAGCTAGAAAATACAGGCAGAACGTGTGAGGTTGCACCGCTCCGTGGATTATGATTGGCTTCTCTGATGCTGCATCACTCGTGCCATGCTCGCATCGGACGCGCATCATAAAGCGGATAGACAGGGACAAACCTCAGTCAGTTTTAGGGTTGAGTGCATGAGTGAACTTGTTGACTCCTAGAGTTACCAGTAAAGGAATTAGTCTTTGTTGTTGACCAGTTGTTAGGCGCGAATAACATGTGAGAACATAGAATTCATTCTTGTTTAAGTTCATTTGCTGTGTCTCGAGTTATTTTTAATTGTTGTTGCACTCAGTGGAAGTAAGATGTTAATCCATTCTTTTGTATTGTGCGTTGTCGCGTGAAAACCCATCAAATCTTTTTTTGCCTTGCTTTGAAACTTTTATTAGTAAATTTATGTACTCGTTTTCTTGTCTATAACCTCAAAGAACTCATGAATATCGTATTTAATACAATATGAAAATATGTAAAGAATGTGGCCCTGCTCTGCTGATCAACTTCATTCTTGCTGTTGGTGTTACTACATATTTTTTTCATTCCAGACGGAACTGGAGACGCTCAAAGCTCGACTGGAGAAGGTCGAGAAAGAGAAAACCAATCTGCAGCAAACCAATGATGTGCTCGAGGGGCGGGTGAGTACTCGAGGATTTTCATCATTACCTTCCATTCATATGATCACATACATTTCATGTGATCACTATACTTCGTGGTCACCTACCATTCAACTATTCGTAAGATCCATCGTTGAATTGTACCCTA
This sequence comes from Orchestia grillus, assembly GCA_014899125.1. Classification (NCBI taxonomy): domain Eukaryota; kingdom Metazoa; phylum Arthropoda; class Malacostraca; order Amphipoda; family Talitridae; genus Orchestia; species Orchestia grillus. The sequence goes on from VOMN01021609.1 coordinate 27,666, forward strand.
AATTGGCTCACTCAATGGTAACTTAATCAATTGATCATTTATTGTGAATTGTTAGTTTGTTTTATTGCGTTTTCAGTTGAGTACGGCTTAAGGGTTTCTGGACCGAATAATTTTTACTGTTCCTGTAGAGGGCAATTGAGGGTGAACTAATATAAGGCTTCTCAGTCTTGCGCTGGAGTAGGATAGTAGAATATGATTACAGGAACGAGCCGAGTAGACCATCCTTGGGGTGCTTTAGAAGTCACGCTCCAGAAATGTTATTTTCCGATTATATCTGTAGTTAGGTTAGGTTAGGTTTAGTGACTGGTATGGAGCCCCTCGGCGAGAATGTAATGCAGCTCGAGGGAGGACCGTCCTTCCGACTCCAGTGGGCTGCTGCTCTTCTCTTCCCATCTTATGTGTGGTGAGTAGACTTTTAATTACTTTGTTGTCTCTCTAATTCTGCTTCTTTAAATAATTTCTTCGTAGAGAATGTCTTGTCTCCCATCACCCAACTAACTGAAATACTTGTATTAAATCTCCAAATAAAGAATAATTCACTACATGAAGGACGAGCTACACATATTTGAATAGACTCGTGTGTTCGCTTTGTATTACGGTCATTTTATTATTCAAAAATGAACTTAAAGAATGTTTTTCGAATTTCATGTTTTCGAGATCTGGTTTACTTCATCACTCTTCAAATCTTTTAAATCCCTTTTAGAACTTACTTCAAAGGAATTTTTTAAAATAATTCGTATCTTGCATAGAAATTTCAATTTTCCTTTGTTCAAGTATACGGATATATAAAGGTACTATTGCTCTGTCAAAGATCCCCCTCAGGGGGCATAGGATAAGCTATAGGAAATAGGGTTAGGCTAGTTAGGTTTGCCTATCTTGTGTGTGCTATGGGGACTAGCGTCACTAGGGAGGACATTGTTAGGTTACCTCAGCTTTAGCTAGGCCTTCGGGACTTCTATCTTTCGTGCTCTTTTTGCTTCTTTACATTTTCATGCCCTCTTTGCTCATTGTTCTTTATTTTTTCTTCCTCTTCCTTTTTAATTTTTCTCAATGCGCAGGGGATCTTGTGTAGGAACACACCTTATGCATAGATTCCTCGTTCTCCCAAGTTCATACTTGATGGTCCCTTTTCATTCGGGGTGTGTACATGTTTTTATACGCGTACTTACTAGCATTTATTTTGACATTGCATTGTACACAGCTGACTATCAGGGCAAGAACGCCTTTTGTTCAATGAGAAAAACGGCCCTTCGCGGGACGTATCTTGCTTGTCGTGATCCTAGTTATTCTGTGAAGTTCATTCGGCCACTCAGCATTCCGGCGCGTGCTCTGTTGAGATGCTTGGCATTAGACTGTCACTGCTTGTAACACAGGTCTTGCTTCATGGGCATGCCTGCGTAACTTCTCCGCATTCTATTCTCATCAGGGTTTAAAACACGGCTTCCCTGTGGTCTCAAGCTAAAGAATATTGGTTGTGTTGGGAGAAGTAATGCATGTATTTCAATATATCTGTTGCTCAGGTTATTTTATCATTTACTGCTATTTTATATGAAAATTTTCATTGCTTACGCACGACTATTGGGTGACATTTCTATCTCTTCTCACTTTGTGTACATTTAGCTTCGTGTTTTGCTCGCATTGTGCTTGAACAATTCACAATTCTATTGCTGAGGCGGAAGTGCGGGTTTCCCACCTTACTTAATTTGCGTCGGTTTAGATTGCGTTGCTCTCGATAGCGACCCACTGCAAACAGAACGGTTTACTCGTGTGCCTGGTCGGAGCAGTTAGCATGTCGTGCGCCTCTGCGTGAGTAAACCTGGCCAGAGTGAGGTAGGCGATACTCATCTCTCTATGTGTGAATAATGCTCGTTGAGTTGTACCTTTCTGTAGTGAATCAAAATTCTCGGGTGTATTGTTGATTACAGGCGCTTATTTATTAATGTGCACGTGAATTTTCACGAATTACATATAAGCGCGCATGGACTGCTCAATGAAAAGTCTCACCATGGTCATTAATTGATCTCTTCAGAAAAGTATTGTTCTCCCACGTGTTGAAAAGACTAAAAAAATCTCGCCCATTTGTATATTTCCTGTATTTTTCTCTAGATTTGTACATTAAGTACTTTCTCAATAGCAACAATACGGAACCTTCTCCTGATTAGAAATGTTTTTAACTTCGTTGTGAGCGTGTGTAGTAACGTGATTTACTGAAGTAATGAACGTTTTTGTTTTGAAGAATTGTTTTCAGCGTTTTCATTTTCCCTGTTTTGCTCGTACGATGTACATTTCCGGCTACGTGTTGATCGAACAACAGATATTAAGTTATTTTCGTCTTTTTACTTCTTCAATGGGACGTTATTTTCATTAGTCTTTAGTGGCATCGCTAGCTTGATGTGTCTAAATTAACTTTCATTTTTTCAATATTAGAAGAATTGTTGAGCTGAATGAAGGCCATTAAAAGCCCTGGAATCGAAATAAAGTTGTTTCATAGAGGATCATTATCTTGATGACCAAATTTACTGCACAGTGAAATGACGCCTCTTGTTTGGGTCGTACGTCTTTGGTAAGACCTCCACAGACGTAAGCCACCACCAGTATGGCGACGCACTGTCTCAGCTAAATCTGCCAGCTTTTCTGTGTTAAAGCTACTTTAATTTAAGACTTAGCGTCAAATCTCTCGCGATAGATCTGAAAACATTCAATACATTTATTTATCTATTTCATTGCACAATGTACGTTCTGAGTTTCGTGGATCAATTGTAGACATCAAAGAGTTCAAATTTAGCTATACATTTGTCACCGATGCCCCAGTGTCGCAAGCACTTCCGTCTTCGCTGATTTTTCCTGCGAGAAAGCCGTGCACTCGTTGCTACTTCTATTTCGGGGCATGGTCGAGCTGTGCAGCCGAACCCTCAACCGGTGGCAAAAGCGTTTGTCGTTACGGCCACTTTCAACGGATGAGTTCTGGCGAATATTTTAGTGTTCGTTGAAGCATCGAGCGCAAATTGACTTCGCATGGTTCACTCGCGCTTCTCGAGCCGTGAAGCATTGCGGCGCGAGTGGAAATAGAGCGGGCATGCTCGAAGCGATGCTAAAACTGTGTTGCCTTCGACCATTCATAAGCTTTCATCTGAGCGTGGATGTGGGTAGTCAATGAAAACGATACGTCTGAGTAAATATCACGCAACTGTCTCAGGTTCGTGTTTGTGAATTTGTCGTTAATTGCAAGGTGCTCTAGCGTAGCTTTTTCCTGAAGGCGAATAAGTTCAAATAATATGTAATTGGTTATTGCGTTTGCAGAGTTTTTCATCACAGTATTTTAATTTCTTTCGTTATAATATTGAAATGCTCTCAGTTTTTGTAGAAAAGAAGGAGAATGAGCTGATTGTTCCTCTCATCCCAAATTTTCTTGAGGTTCTCAGAAGTGCCCTTAGCAGCTGAAAATAGATCTAGAACTGACAAAGATACGGGGTCTTGAAAAGTCTTTCGTTATTAAGTAGACCTCAGCTTCATCTTTTTTTTGTAAGTTGTGAGCCTCCTCTCAAGCCGGGTTCTTCAGTTCTTAGGATCTTTCTTATTCGTACTTCCGTGTATTGTTTTATGTGCACGCGGTTATGCGGAATCCAAGTTTAAGGTAAAATTGTATTTTTTTAAATAATTTAGACTGAACAAATGCTTCCTGGTGAACTCATTTATTAGAAAATTTGAATTTCTTATAGTGATAACAAGCCCTTCTGTGAATTGATGAATTCCTTTTGACGAACTACTAAAAGCTTAATAATCGTTCTTACCTTCTTTGGCACTGGCATTCGCTGTGGTAACATTCTCACGCTTAATTTCTTGTATTTTGCAGAAGTTTCAGTTTGCAATCTTTCGAGAAATTCCGTTTGCTTTGCTGGTATTTTTTCATAATCTTTATGCGCTGATGTATTATCGGTAATAGTATTTACTTTGCATTTGAGATTAATATCTGATTTCGCGGTTATATTCACGCTGAATCTAAAGATTTATGTTTAAAAAAAATCGAGATGACTTTTTTTAAATTGCAAAACTAGGTACAACATTAAATTCTGCGCGTCTGATCCATAATTCCATTAGTAAAGTGGCTGGAATATTATCAAATGCCCTACAAATTAACATGGCTTTGCAAATAACGATTCTTAGTTTGAGATTTTGACTGACGGAAACTAATTAAACAAGAAGTCAGTGTATAAACAATATTTTTATATCGGTTCACTTTCCGAAAAGTAAGTACAAAAATAATTTTTTTAGGTAAATATAGATGGAAATGAAAAGAGTACACCCTACAAAAATTGCCTTTTACGAAACTGCCTAATATTTTCATATGTTTCTTTTAAATTGTAGTACATCTATGCAGTGGTTATTCGTTGGTTTAATTAGATTTGTAAGCATTTTTATGGGTATTCCTTTCTACCATTCTTTAACCTGTTCACGGTTACTGCCCAGGTGGCCGGTGTTGCATTCACACGGTATGTGTAATTCACAGGGACCGTGTGAATGCAACAACCACGCGGACATCATATGTCGATACCCATTAACACGTTAACGGCTCACCACAATGTAACTTGATTTTCTAATCGTCTCCCGCTGACGAAAACCTGTCTTTCCTAATATTCGCCTGAGATCCTCGATAGGATTCAGACCAGGGAACTTCGGAGGCCAACTCAAAGTTGCAGTATAGTGGTCTTCGAGCAATTCGAGCCAAGTGGTTGTCAGTTTTAAATTATAAATTGAAACGTTATCCTGCTGGAATGTCACTATATTCCGGTGATGATCGGCCGACAATCGAAGACAGATTCATTCTAAGACGTCTGTATACTTCAAAGACGTCTGCCTTCCTACCATGCATTTCCACCAAACTCGCCTTACCTGCGATAGAAAATGCTCCCCAGATCTTCGGAGATCCTCCTCCAAAAAGCTGCTTTTTAAAGACTTGTACCTTCTTAAATCGTGCCAGTAGAATTGAAAACCGTTAATTTCATCCAAATTATGACTTTTTTTCATCTGAAAAACACTTTCGACCCATCTTTAGCTATTCTATTGCTTCTATCGCGCACTCGCTCCTCTCGTCTTTTCTCGAGTAACTTCGTCTGTGCTGGGTTTTTCTTTTTTGTCTTGTATACAAAGTTTTTTAATGATTTTCAAATTTGTCGTACTTTCCTGGGTATTGTGTTGAAAGCCAAGGACTTTTCAAAGTTTCTGTACCTTTTCCCTGTAAAAGAACCTAAGCTTCACGTAGCAGTCTTGGAAGGCTAGTCGGAGTTGGTTTTGGTGCACGTCCAGTCAATTTCTTGGACCCATAAGGTTCTGAATTTTGCAGGCAAATGTATATAACTTTTTTAGACCCATTCATCTTCCTGAAAATTGCCGAGAGAAATATCCTTTACCACTTGAAGCTTTTATTTTGCCTTTTTGCTTTTCTGTCAGCGCACTCTTCCCATTTTGAAAATTTTTATCTATTTAAATTTTAGACCTCTCAAGAGAGCAGTACTACTCGGCACAACACCGGTGTCTGTCTTGTCTATGACTTGAGTGTCACCGGTGCAGTAAAACGTGAATATGAAATTTTGGTAGGGTGTGTATTTTTTCATTCGAAAATTGACAAAAAACTCCTTTTTTATAATTAATTTTCAAAAAGTAAAGAAATAAAAATGTGTTTGTACACTAACTCGTAGTTTTAATTAGCTTCTTTCAGTCACAATATCCTCAACTTTGAATCATTATTAGAAAAGTCTTGTGTTAATTTATAGGGTGTTTTGCCATTATTTCCACCCCTTTACCAGGTCGCTGTAGCTACCTTGGAGTTTTGTGCCCGTGTCTAATTTTTGTTAGGCATGACTGCATGATCTGCGGTCATTCTTCCTTCACGAGAGAAGGAGTAATCATCGGGGGTTATTCATGCATTTTAATAGCTCAATGATAACCTCCCGTTGCGCTATCTAGCAAACAATGAAAATTTTTCGGGGATTTCTTCTTTGAAAGTCGAATTTTGTCTTATTCGAGGTTCATGACGTATAGCTTTTACCCGTGTGTTTCAAGATTGAGGTAGGTTGTAATAATGACAATGGTGACCGTTAGAGCTGTAGGGCGTGCCCATGCCGGGGAGCGTGCAGGGTACGTGGCGCGGCTGGTGCTGCTGGCGCGGTGATGACGACGTGAGGCGCGCGCCTGTCGCTTGGCAGGTCAGTGGCTTGAGCGAGTGCGGCGTGATCAGCAGCGCCTCCCGTACATCCACACCGCCATTGCTACCGGCATCTCAGCGATCGCTCTTTCTTACACCCGAAACGCTGGAAATATCGTCTAGTTAAACTCCACGTGCTCTCCTCTCTTAGGAATGTAGGGTTTTAACTCTGTGTGGTCTACCTGGGGTCAGCGTGCGACGCCATCGACACCATGAGTAGATCACGCTGCTCAATTCGAAACAAGATTTGCCTCTGTTACTTGAAAGAAACGTAGTTTAACAAAACGAGTTACACATTCGTTTGCCTTTTCATCGTGCTTTTTATCACAACTTGTGAAACCTATTTTTAACTTGATAGTCCCGTTTCTTGACGTAATAATTTTGTCTTCCTCCGTTTATTTCTGATGTAAGCACGAATAGTTATTTTACGGTAGTATCTACGGAATGAATTTGTCTTACGGCTTCAAAATCTTGTTCTGAGATGTTGACGCTACCGAGCGTTTGGGAGACATGATGAGAATGCCCATAGTCATCGATTTATCAACGATAATCCTCACGAAGTGCTTGAAGCCCCGTTAGCCCCGCTAAAAATTGTGACCGTCATGGATCCTCACCGGTCAGTGTTCAGGAACCAATGGCCATCGTCCTCCTACGCCCCTGCGCGCTTCCCATCACCTGTGTACGGGACGCCCCCAATTGTGTACTCCCCTGTGGGCTCCACCATCCCCATCGGTGTGTCATTCAGTAGCCGGAGCTTGGCATCCTCAAGGGATTTGCCTCCTTCGCCAACTTATACCCACAGACGTGGACGCTATGAAGACACTTTCGCTTCGACGAGTTACACGGGCACGACGTCGTCGTCTGGTCGGTATGGTCACTCGCCCAGCTCGAGAGGCGTGGACCCTTATGACATATCGATTGGCGGTAGCTCGACGTCCTGTTCACACTCGTCCAAACTCTCGAGGCGCATCGACAGCTTCCTGAAGACCAGCGAACAGACCATCGAACGCGTGTCTCGCCGCCGAGGTTCCGGTAGCTCGTGGATGACCTGCCCGGACTCCCCGGACTTGTCTTTATCGTTGTCCGGCCGTGCGTACCGCTCTACTTCTGCCGCCTCCATAGCTGTCAAAGCTAAGAAACATCTGAATGCGCTCAATGACAGCGCACTCAAAACGACGGCTGCTGGCTGCTCCACCAGCGATTCTCTCGATGATCTCGACTCTGACTCAGACGAGGGACTCAATGAAGTCTCTGATGATACTTCTGCTGATCTCAGCAAGGTAACCCCGTCCTCACCCCTCGTTCTCAAAATAAATAGGACGATGAAATACATTTCTGTGATAACTGCCAATTTACCTCAAATTTGTTTGCTGTTCCTTTCGTCGCAAATTTTATCACATTTTTGTACCTATATTGCGATTGTCAGGCGGTTTTTTGCTCCTCCACGTGATTCCCCTTTTTGGATACCGCATATTTTTTTACTTCAGTGCCTTCTGTCTTGAGTTTTTTTCATTTTTATTGAGTATGAGCTTTTAGTTTCAGTTCTTATGATCATATTTTTCGTAATTTCACACGTGTGCATTATTTTTTAATTCTTCAATCCTGGTATGAGGACATGCTCCCGTTTTATGTCTATTGAACCTTTGTTTTTGTGAATACATTTGCTTCATGTTCTGCATTTGATCGATGTGATGTTTTGAAAGATCGTGTACCTGTTTCTAATTATTTTTATTTTCACCGAGTTTGTTCAAGGCTTGAAAGCACTAACATCATGAAGGTGCTCAACAAGATGCACTGGCTCTAACATGCGAAACCGGAGCGAAGTTGGGGTCCTACGAGTCTGAACGTTATTATTTGTAAACTTGGAAAGTGAATGAACACTAGGGTTAGCAGGTGTAAAGTGCGGAGGAAGCGGCGGTGGTGCAGAGCTCTATTTCTGACCCGCTGTCGAGCACGGCAATCAGCTCGAGCATCTCGCCAGTTCGCAGTGTCCGCTCCCGCTCCACCTTGCCAATTCTGCTTCTTTGTTTGCTGTCATTTGCCAGATTTGAAAGGAAAAATAAATATACTTCTCTCGCAGTTCCTTGCGAAATTTCACGGTGCGTGCGAACGCAGGACACCTGTAAACTCTTTTCCAGTCACACGTTTATTCATGACTACCTTTTTTTCAAATACGACGAGCTATTTGAGTTTGTATGTTTCTCATACTAACAAAATGTGGCGTATGCAGTCTGATTGTCAAACCTCTTATGACTATACGAGTATAATTCGTTTTTCACATTTAAGCATTGTGCATTAGCTTCGAAGGGTCAATTACGCCGGAACGTTGGTTTAAAAGAGGTGCTGTTGCACTGTGTATTCGGGCCTTTTGTTTGGTACGTGAGCCAAATTTTGCTCTCGATACCTGCAGTCACAAGTGCACGCTGGTACAAGGCTGATATTTTTACCGATGGAGAATTTCAATACAATTAGCTCAAATTTCCTTGACTAATTTTGCGCTGTGGACACAGCGCATGATGAAGTTAATACGCACAGCAACACAGCAAATTAATATATGTTGGAAGTTAATCTTCGTTCAGGTCTTGCATAGCTGATGCATCTTCTTATCCCAATAAGCTGGCTGAAAGCAACGCGCTGCGCTGTGTATGTCCCCATATATCTTTGCTTACGTTACAGTTTTTGTGCAAGTTCTGTGCCCGGGAGCACCTTGCTGTCTTTTAGATTCTTTAATGATATTCCGGTTACAGACTTATCAACTGCTCGTACAACACGCTATATTTCAGAGGAAATTCGCAAGTTAGTCTGTTCTGTCTGGTATGGGAATTGACTTTCGCTGACTACATGGCATCGTTATCTGGGTCTACTGCCTAATTAGTTCCATAGTTTTGTTTGTCTCTGTTTTCATTCTACGGGGGCGAGTGGAACGTATGGGCTGTATTTTCAACTCGCGTTTTTGTTTTAGGTTTTAGTTGTGTTGTCTTTTCGTATTGACCTATCTCAAATTTTCGAAAATACTGCCCTTCGTACATGGAATCTTACTTTTAGCAGTGGAAAATTTGAAGAGTGCAGGCATTTATTTTTGGTCACATTTTCACGTTGCAATAATTAGAATTAATCTACTAGTGCACATAAAAACGACTATCGAATACTCTGTGTTGTGTTGAAATTACGTTTCATATATTTTTAAATCTTCGCTTTTTACGACACGTTAAACGTTTTTTATCTCATCCGTTGACAGCTGTTGCACGAGACGGTGGAGGCAGGCAGACTTGGTTTGCCGTGCTATTTTGGAGACGTTCATTGTTACCGGCTGCTTACCGTGCCAAGTCCAGCATAGTTTTATCAGTTGTGAACTTCCTTACTTTATTACCTCATTATCGGAAGCATGGAGTGCCAATGTTCGCTATGCTTTCACGTAACCCAGAGATAATTGGTTCAGTGCCTGGGAAAAATAATTATGAGTTGTTATGTCCAGTTGTGAACTATAGAAGAGCCGAAGTGCTTTTCTTTCCTTTTCTAAAGTATTTTTTGGTGTCAGTGCATTGATTTTTAGAGCAAAATGCTGAGCTTGTGCAATATTCTTGTCTTACGTGATAATCTAAAATGAAATCCCTCTAGGTTCAATAGCGTGACTTCTTAGTGTCTCTCCTCCGCACTTTCTTAATATGCAACCTACTTGGTTAAACGTGCTGTACATCACAGTCCACCCGTATTGAAGGAAGCCCCCACAGCGCGAGAATTTAGCTCGTGTTCCGTTTTCTCGTGATTATTGAGGCATGAAGTGTGGGCACCTCTCAGCTGCGATCAGGGGTGCCGTAAGCTACACGGCTGTGGCCTCATCAATGCAGTAACCTGTCAAGCACCCCATTGCCTCATCCCCCAAAACACATCAGTGTCGTCCTCGGTTTCTGGCTGCTGATTTAGTGGGTCGGAAACGAGCGGCCTGGCACGCGGCTCGCTGCAATTTGCATGCAGCGGCGCTCAGAATTTCGGTGTTCAATTTCTCTATAAACCAGCAACTTCTCACATAGTTTTGGAATGAATAGTAAGCTAATGTTATAATCTTATGTGAAGGAAATATTGAGTATTTCATCATCTTACATTTTCGTTTTGATATCAATAGTGATACTTGGTACGGTAGTTATCACCTTGAAGTTTCAAATAATAGTAAAAATGATGGAGCTATGAAATAAGTTCTTACTTGGAAACTTTTGTTAGTAACAATTATGAGACATTCTTCTGTTGGCTATTTGGACCCGGTAATCTTCAGTAGGTTTAAATGGTCAAAGTCAGCCTACACACTGCCCGTGGTATTATTTCGGCTTGTTAGTAAATGTTGAAAGAAAAAATGAAGTTATAATTCTTACAATCCTCGACTTTGAAGCGTTACTTTGTGAAAACTCTGCAGTAGAAGTACCCATGCTGTAGATACGTGCTCACATCACTGTTCCTTTCGTTTCTCGTTGGTCACCTCTACTAGTAAAGTAATGAGCTGACTAGAGGACTATGGCAGCGGCTCTTTTGTCCTTTGAGGTGCAATGTTGACACTACATTTGTTCTATGGCTTTTCTCATTCATCCGAACTAAATAATTTTGGACATTCACTTATTCAAGTCATGGAATATTTACATCGTAAGTATTTTACCTCAGATATCAAGTGTGTTGTAGTATAAGGAAAGGGTACACGATCTCTTTTATCATTTCCTAGGAGTTAGAATGCACACCTGGAGGTTCTCATTCCTGTAAGAAAACTCGGAATTGTTACTATTATTATAAATGTTACTGCTTAATGAAAGTATTATCGGTTGACTGATTACAATCTATGTGTTTACTAGATGTTGGAAAACGTAAACAGAATAGGATGCGTGACTCCTGGTTTTAGGTTCTGTTACCCCAGTTCGTGAACGTAGATGAGACCAGTAGCGCAGATCATTTAAACTCCAGGGCTGCAAGGGCGGTGTAGTGGTGGTCGTATCTGTGGCACGCGCTTCGCCTGATAAAGGGCTTCTTGTTGCTGTGCTTTCAAGGGTCTGCTCAATTGCAAGTTGTCATGCTCAGAAACCGCTTGACTTGAACGCCTCTGACAAAGTTGGTTTATATTTTTCAGTATTGTAATGAAATTCTCATGTTTTCATATCTTGCTGCATATAGTTTGCGTGCTCATGTTTTCGTAAAGGTTTTGTGAGAATGACTCAGTTCTTGGCAGATTTCACTTCCTTCTAAACGAAGGCCGTATTTTGCGTCACCTGCGAGCTGTGGCCTCGTTAATAAAAGCTACGGCGCTACGCTTCGGCATAGTTTTTTGCATGCGTGACTCATAGTCAGTTCAATGTTGGATCAAAATTGTCGCTTGATTGTGAGTGACCCAAATATTTTACCATTTGTTATTGTTTCTTAATGCGTTACGTGATCTTTTCAGAAGAGAACAGTGTCATTGTTTTGACGGTTTTTCTCGTTGTTGTGCGGGATTCGGTTTGCTTTATTAAACCCAACAAAATAATCAGGGGGATATCCAAGCGCGAAGAACGATTCTTAATTTTCAATTTTAATATTACTTTCTTGATGACGATTTCAAGTGTTTTATTTACGCCATGCAAGGCCTTTTATTTGCTCACCCATACACAATTGTGCTGGAAGTGATATCTTTTATGTCACGTTGGGAGACTTGCTTCTTGTGCCAGGCCGGGCCTCATCTGTAACGCTGGAGAAAGAAGAGCGCCCCAGTGTCATGCCCATCTATTCAGCGCTGACTCGGCAACACTTGTTTCCCCGAGTCTGTTGTGGATCTTAAATTTTGTGTTGTGTTAGCGATGCTTTTCCTTTTTCTAATTTTTGAGGATGGGTGTTTTTGCAACCGAATTCGTACTCAAGTGTCTTTGGTATTTTATCTGCCGGTTTTTTTCTCGAATTTGTTTTCGCTGAGATGCTTTTTACCACTATCAACGAAACGCTCATCAAGAGCGGCCACGCAGGTTTTATAAAACAAATCTTATTAATGGATTATTCCTTCTGTATGATACTCGTAGTTTAATAAAATGTCACGTATATGTTATTCGTCATTTTGAAATATTCGTTTCCCGGATTTATCAGCTGTTATGGCTCTAGTAGCTACACCGTTACCTACCTCTCATCCAAAAAAGAGCCGAGCAGCATACCTGAGACACCGTTAAGTAGCGCTGTGGGTGGTTAGCGTTATGTCAGAGCAGGCAGTCCCACTCCGTTATCTGTTAGGGCTACTGCCGCCTGCGCTGCGCCCCACAGCCTGGGCACCGCGCCAACCACTCATAACACACGGGCCTGGGGCTGGTCCCTTGTGTGCAGTACCCTCGCTGTTATTCGCCCGTGATCATCCTTCCCACTGTCTCACCGCCTTGCGCTCCTTCATCCTCTCTTGTAAAACCGTTACTAGCTCTCCTTCCCATCTACTCTATATTACGTAAAGTTTTTTAATCGGATGCTAATAACATTCATTTTGTGAAACGATAATTTTTAAAAAATATATTCAACCCTGTGCTGGTGCTTCTGGAAATTTATGTGACATGTTCAAGTGACCGAGGAGAAAAAATGATCGTAGGTGGTAATAGTTTTATTTTTTGATCCCAAGTTCGACGACATGTCTTCTTTCTTCGCTACTGTCTCCCTGATCGTAGGTTTCTAGTGCGTGCACTGACTTGTCCTTCTGAAGCACATGCCCGCCCTCGCATACAGGTAGCTAGTGTGTGCGCCTCGACTGGCCTGTGCCTCGTCTCGTTTTCACGTCAAAACATGACAACCATGTAAAAATTAACGTTTGGTGGCTCGTTATGGATTTGCTCGGGACCGTCGTGCGCTGATGACATCACGCTGAGTTCTAAAGATGGCTGTTGCTTGGTTCCAGAATAATTTACCTGTTGAATGCAAAGGCACATTTGAACAGGTTTCAGTGGGGATTTTCAATACGCGGATGCCGTTTTTAAAATTTAAATTGCGCTGTGCACATCATTCAGTATTAACCCACATTAATTCCGTGTCCTTGTTTCTCACTGGGAAAAGCGCGAACGCAGTCCATGAATACGGGGTTCACAATATTTTGCTCAAGAGTTGTGGTTTCAATGGCTTATCTCAAGTTTCGTTGGTTTCCACCTGCATTGCCCTAATTAAGCTAATTAAATTCGTATGCTTGTTCTACGGCCACATTTAGTGAAAACCTACGTTTTGATCAAGTTAGCTGTTTCTGATTTACTTTGTTGTTTCACTTTAGAAGCTTGCTACTCTTATCGTTGTACTTTTGTCTTGACTTGCAGCTTTCGATTTTGTATTACTTTTTGAACTGTCCACAATGCTTCGTGTTTTTGTTTCTTACCATGATGAAAAATTGTTTCAGTGTTACTTTTTTGCTTTCGCTTTCCTTCATAATTTTCATTCCGTTTTTTCTTTTCCGAATTTCCTGCCTCCGTTCATGAGCGGCTCATTAATGGTGCACCGAGGAACAAAGATCTCTCGTTTCAGACCTTCGTTGTTCGCAACCTGCGATGTCATCGAGTGGAGACGATTGTCGAGGGCTTTTTGGCTGGCGGCGATTTTTTATAATCCAAATCAGTATCGAGAAGTTCCTCAAAAAATTTGAAACGCTAACCAAAATTTTGTTGAACACAGCTGCATAGAAGCAAGTATTTTTTCCTATATATTTTACTGCGTAACGCCAGTATTACAAACGCATCATGGGCGTCATTGTGGATAGTATTAGAGCTTTCCGACTGTGCTGAGAAATTACCCACGACCACTCTATGGTATCGAAGGTTGCATAATAAATTTCGCATTGCTCATGACGTCATCCTTGCAGCTGGTCACAGATGGCGCTGCGGGCAGCAGTTCATCGTCGTCAGGTCCCAGCGTACCCGCCCCTGCATCTCATAAACCTGAACCAATGGTAAACCATCGGGGCCTTACTAACACGCCACTTGGGCTCACTTTAGTGACATGACTTGTTTGGAAGACATAATTATGACCTGACTCTTTACTATGGGACTCTATGGGATTCTTGACTATGGGACTCTATGGGACTCTTGACTTCGGTACGACTTCTTGTACGACGCTTTTACCTTTTCGTCATCGAGGCCGAACCAACGTTTATCGGAGGTTCACTTTAGTGCCCTGACTTGTTTGTAGGATTTATGACGATGCTCCTGATTATACTTTTTATCTGTATGCATCACTATGACTTAACTTACGTGAGACTTATGACCTGACGTCTGTATTAACCGTAAGAGCCTCACTAACACTCATCAGTAGTTCACTCTTGAGACCTGACTGTTGTTTGAACGAATGTAGAACACAGTACAGCGTCTTAGTAGTTATACTGTATCTTGTTTCGTTTGGCACTACGCAGCATTTCCTTTTCTCGCGTATCGTGTACTTTGACTGAACTTGACTCATTTCTACGACCGTACTTCGTTGTCAGTACATTTTATTAACTCAGCTTGTATAATTTAAGTATGTCATGTTTCGAAGTGGCCACTAACTCGTGCTGATAAATACTTAAACTAGTATTTTACTTACTTACCTAAGTGATGCGCCACGATCTCCCTCAAAACCGACCTTAGTTTTATGACGAGTGAGAAGGGTGGAAAGCCCACCGTTGGAATTTCATCCAATGCGGTTTTATCAGTGAATTGACTCTGATTTTTATGAAATTGTGCATAATTATCTACGGAAATTTACGTCAATCCAACAATGGAGGAAATGTGTGATTTTCTCAAATATCGTGACAGTCATAAGTTGCGATCTGCCCGGATTATTCCTGCTGTGATATCTAGTCTCGTTCATGAATTTGTTTCATCACAGTTGGATTAATTTCAATAATGACATATCAAACTATCATTAAAATTGAAAACTTAAAATAATAACTAAATATTTATAAAATTATTTGACTCCTAAAACGATAATGACGGATGTTGCTTAGAATTCAAGACGAACTGACTAGTGCCCTGTCCCATCTTTCAGCCGACATTCATGTAGCACTCATGAAGATCATGCGTTCCAAATGGCGTGATAACTTCGTCATTTTCCATTGTGTGTTCGTTTTCATTATTGTGTGCATTAGGTTCCCCGCAACATTGTAGTTATAACTCGGCAACAAGAATATTTCCATTAATTCTTTGTTTCTTAATGTGAACGTATTTGATCTACCTAGGGTCAGTAACTGGTTTGTTCGTCTTTCATTGTTTCATGTTGGTTTTTAGAGACATTTCTGGAAAATTGTTGTATGTGACGGGAGTTAGCTTTTGAAAATGGAACTATAACTTCATCCAAACTCGGGTGTAATTTGTTGCCTGAATGTGTTTTATCTTGTACTGTTTAAATAGATCAAAAGTAATTTGGTTCCGCACTCTAAAAAAGTGGTTTGTGCGTTGAATTGCATTAATTTGTTGTCTATAACTTTTTGACTGCGTCACTGCGTGCATAAAGAACTTTCGCTTTCTGTGCTTTCTTTGCACTGTAGATATGAAGACGAGATGTCCAGCACATACGTCGGAGCTTCCTCATTTCAAAATCACTCCATTAGAACAATGTACAATACCGTCCTCTGGACATGTTGCAATGCACGGTGAATATTAGTCGTCAAGTTCGCTGAGGCAGCGCCGATAAGAATGCCATGTTGGCAGGGCCGAGTTGGCACTTGCCGCATGCTGAGGCTGTGGGCGCACCTCGCGACTGTGCCTCGTTCCTGCCTTGCCTCTTCTTCTCTGGATCTATTGCTGCTGTACTCATCACATGTTGTGGTGCACATTCACATGTGCACATTCTTCTATGAGGAATTATTGATACTCTCTTTAATTGCTGTTAAATGTCGCCATTTTTAAAATAGTTATCGCGTTAGACTGGGATTGCGTTCGCATGTTTTGGCAGTTTCACTTGAGTTATCCAGCAGATCTATTTTTGAATTATATAGAGGAGTTTAAGTTGTGCATCGTAAGCCATATTTATGAATCATATTTACCCGTAGTTTAATATTTCATTTCAATATCATGCGTTCAAGTTTTGGAGCACGTTACATGTGAGTGATGCCAACGCGCTTCAGCAGCACAAATGGAGCAGGGCTCGTACAGAGCAGACCATGTCGAGTGGTAAGGTCAAGTTTAACTCAAATTTTTGGTCGTCAGTATCTTGATTTTTTTTGTTTTCTTCGTGCTACATATTCAGCATCGTTATCTAAAAAAATACATAACTACAGTTTCGGTAATTTTATTATAGCTTATCTAAGAAGTGCTGAATATGCACTTATGTGCTGTTATGTTAAATGTGCTGAAAAAAATACGATAGTTTGTTTCCTTAATCAGCAATCAAGTTTATGCCGAAAACAAGTATGAACTCAAATCCAATAACCTGCACCGGAACGTGAGGCGTTTCCGATACATCGATCTATGCTCGGCACCACTGCCGCATCGTAAAAATTATTTCAAGGTCGAAGGCGCTTGCGTTTTCTTCCTTCGCTGCCACCGTTGCCAAACTGAAGTGAATTCGCCCTGTACTATTTTTTCAGCCAACAAGCGGTGCGGTGGCTTCTCGCTCGATCGGATTACTCTCACTAGCACTTGCTTCTCACGTGCGGAAACTGTATCTGTCCTTGATTTTACCCTGTTCAGTGACAAGCTAGAAGTAAATAAACGCTCACAAATTTTTCATGTTAGGTATGAGCAGCATACGAGGATCAGCATAATATTTGTGTGAGAAATTCTTTCATATGTACAGTATTCTTCTGCACCTGTTCCTTTTGAAGGTTAGAATTAGTTGTGAAGTTCTCCGCCTTATAATAAATAGTTTTGCCTGCATTTGTCGAAACTATATATTTAGTAATTCTATTGGTAGAAACTTCTGCTATAGCGTTTTTTTTTTTTNTTTTTTTTCTCGCTCTACATAGGTTTTGTGTGGAACCTCCGCTCAAATGTCCCTTGGTAGCATTGTAGTTGCTGCTTTCTTTCTGAAATGATCCTAAGGAAATACCGTTGTAACGTATTGTGTTCTTAAACTCCATTGAATGATACCATAACGCGTTATAATTTTCGGTGACGCGTTTGACCCGCCTGTAAGTGTGCTACATGGTTAGCTAAAGTCAACTTGAGAAGTGCTCATCAAATTTTGCTCCGTTCATTTCGGGTGTTCATTTCTTTCGTTGAACAATTGATTTGTTTTTATCTAACAATAAAACAAAAATTACATCTCTTTCTCATATTACAGTTGGATGACCTGAGTTCAGACAGCGACGATGACGAATTCTTCGACGTTGTGCCGCTCGGCCACCGCACCTTTGAGAGCAGCCTGCCTTTGAAAGTTTCTGACTCCAAAGCGGCTGTTGAAGTAGCTCATGACAACCCGTCGCTGCCACTTGCTCAAACTCAAGTTGCCTGCCCCGGCATGGGGAATGTGCTAGGCGGAGGCAATACTGTAGTTGCTGCTACCAGCGTTTCATCAGTTGCTGCTTCTAGTGTTACTTCTTCTACTGCTTCTAGCGTCACTTCTGCCTCCGATTCTACTGCTATTTGCATCTCCTCGTCGATTGTTACAATAAGTGCTGCTTCCGGTATCGATACAACTTCACCCTCCAGTGTCGTTGCTGTAGTTTCCTCACTTGATACTTGCACTGCTGCTGTGCCATCTACTATTACGTCGAACGCTATTATTGCTACTCCACCTGGTGTAAAATCGGTATCTCATACCAGTTCGATCGTCACTTCAACTTCCACTGCCAGCTCGACTACCACGTCGGCATCTGCTGCTAGCTCGATTGCTACATCTGTTTCTTCTGTCAGCTCGGTCGTTAAAACAGCTTCTTCTGTCAGCTCGGTCGTTAAAACAGCTTCTTCAGTCAGCTCGATTGTTACATCAGCTTCTGTTATTACAACGTGCATCGCATCGTCAACTACAAATGCTAGTGTTACAACTTCGCGTATAGTCTCTAGTGACATATCTTCTTCATCACCGGTATCTAGCATCGTATCTCCTGCATCTGCAGTCTCAAGTGTCGCGTCTTCATCTACGATCGCGTCTGATGTCAAGTTGTGCTCTACAAGTCTTTCGAGTGTGACTTCGCTATCCTCAGAAACGTCCGTCGTCACTGCTTCGACTGCGCTCAACGGTCCGACGCTTGCCTCGTTAAACAGCTCGATGGCGTCCCCTGGCACACCTCTCCTTACTAAGGCATCTAAACCTGCAACTTTGCACGATGGGCCAACGACACCCTCTCCATCGCACAAGAAATACCAGGCGCCGCTGCCTCCAGGTTCCCTTTCAAGACAAGCTTCGAGCGCCTCCATTGTTCGCACGTCCGCTGCTTCGGAAGTGCCGCTCTCTCGACAGCTCTCCAGTGCGTCCATTGCCCGTCACGCGAGTAACTGCAGTGAAGAAGGCAAGAAGTGTCAACGAGCGCCATCGCTCAAAAAGTATCCAGCCCCGAACCCTCCCGGTCTTGTGAGGGGAAATTCCTCTGCAAGCATTAACAGCGGTACTGAAGTCCCTAAACCCCTTCTATCGAACGATACGAATAATAAAATGAAGAAGTTGGACGAATCAATTATTCAACTGTCTAATAGCGATGTTCGCTCTAAGATTTCTAATGACCAGACTGGCGAAGATGTCACTGCAGACGTCTTGTTACGTAATACTTTTATCAGCAATTCGACTAAAACTACTAACGGGCATGTGGAAGATATACTCGGTGCTTTTCAACGTGGGGCTTCTGAGTCTATGCAGCAGTTGAAGGCATCGGCAACAAATACGAAAAATGATATCGTTAATAACCCGAGTGAAAAGTCAAAATCCTTGAGCAACGGCTCTTCATTGGATCATAGCTCCAGTCGCGACGTTAGTTTGGACAGCAGTGCTGCTGACGACGAGAAATCCAAACGATCTTCAAGAGACCCAGTTTCTAAAAAATCTTCCCGAAAATTAGGCTCCCTTGCTAGCAAGTTTGAGACTAACTCACAATCTTCGGGTGAGGTTAAAAACACACCCAATTATCCCACTGAAATTAAATCCCGCAAATTTAACGTTAAGGCACCACCGAAAAATAAATTAGGGAATTTAGCTAGCAAGTTTGAAGTGAGCGACTCATCGACGTCCAGTAAAGATGCCAAAACTACTACTCTGAAACTCCAGTCACCGTACACTGACCTCGTGCACCTGATCCCTCCCTCAGCTCCGCCTCCAGTGGTACAGCGTAAGAGTATCGGCGGTATCAACGTCAGTAAGTTTGGAGGCACAGGAAAGTTCCCCACTCAGCAGCAGCTGCGGAAAATGTCGAAAACAAACTCTGAAGAGAGTGAACCTCGAAGCATCGATAAGCTGAAAGAGCCGTCATTGGTTAGTGAGGCAGATGCTCCTTGTGTAACTGACACGAAGGTGAATGAGATCGATGATTCAAATTCAAAATCTGAAACGAGTGAAACTACTGCCGGTAATTCGGAAAAAGTTGAACGTGGGAATAATTCGCAAGAAGTTAATGGTGCAACTACAGATGGCGGTGTAGATTCCATTGTAGCACCTGATTCCCTTTTAACTGGGCCAAACGTTGACAACAAGGTCCTCGATGCTGGCAATGAAAATATTTCTGAGAAAAATTTCGTTGTGAATACAGATTCCCCAGAATTAGGTATGGAATCGTCAATACCTCTATCTTCTCCTACCACGGTTGAGTTGTCAACTAAGGATTCATCATCATTGGCTCCCACTTCTGCAATTTCTTCGCTCTCCTCGGTCATTTCATCATCTGGAATTTCGAGCGCTAGTACAACCATTTCCTCGTCCGCCTCATCTGCCATCTCTGAAATAATATCCTCTACAAAGTCAACAACGTCTGGGGTTTCCGCCGTTACTGAAAGCAACTGTTCCAATGTTCCTCCATCATTGGTTAGTGTTTCTTCATCCGATACCGCAGTGTCTGTTGCGCTGCTTTCTAGCTCCCCATCGCTTGCTTCTGCCTCAGCTGCGGTCGCCGTGGACACTTCATCTGCCTCGGCTGCGGTCGCCGTGGACACTTCATCTGCCTCGGCTGCGGTTGCCGTGGACACTTCTTCATCAGCCACAGTTGAGGGCAAACTTGTTCTGTTCCCTGCTGGGTCATCTGTCCCTGCTTCTATGAATAAAAGTGGAGAGGAAATTTCGAATGTTTCGACTGGAGCTCGTTCAAAACTTGTCATGCCGCAGTCTCTATTGAGTAATGAAACAGCATCATACAATAATGAGCATTTGAAAAATAATTTCAAATCTAGAGAAATTGGCGAAGAATTTCATACTGCTAGATTAGAGTTAACAACTCCTTCATATCCAAAATCTGGCCTGAATTTTATTCCTTCGGAAAACGATTCTCCCGAAGTATTTTCGCCATCTTTTGCGCTACCTAGTGCTTCAATATTTACGAGGGCATCTTCCGTGTCTCCTTCAATAAATCTTTCTCGGACTGGAGAAAATGGACTCAACACTTGTTTATCAGAAGATATCTTCAGCAGGGCTCGGTCTCTCACTCCGTTGGAAAGCACGGGTGAACGGCGGTCATTCCGACCTAAGTCTAAATACTTGCAGTCCGGTTCCGCTTCGAGCCCTCTGGACCTTGGTAGACATGAGT
Source organism: Orchestia grillus (assembly GCA_014899125.1). NCBI lineage: Eukaryota > Metazoa > Arthropoda > Malacostraca > Amphipoda > Talitridae > Orchestia > Orchestia grillus. The sequence goes on from VOMN01021609.1 coordinate 48,467, forward strand.
CAGCTCTGGAGAAATATAGACGACGGAAGGAAATGAGAAACAATGCTGCCAAAGCCAAACTTGAAGCCCTGACCAAACAAACTAAAGATATTTCACTGTCTGATTCTACATTATCCGGTGACTCGTCGCCCCCTGTCCGAAGCTCGGAGAAAAACAGCGGTAGTGAAAACTCCAAATTCAAAATTGACCTCTCAAGTATTAAAGACTTTTTAAAGAAAACTGAGGAAGAAATCAGTAAGCTGCCTCGCTATATCAGAGAACCGTGGACCGTTACAGAATTTCTCAGTGGCAGCAAAAATTCTAGTTCGAGTGCTGGATCTTCGACTACAGATACGACTACTGATAAAGCTATGACCTCTGTGAGTGCTCCTGTGGAAGAAATAAAATCTCCTTCGGTTGAAATCGAAGTTATGAATGCTCATCACCGCCGCAGCAGCGAGGGAGACGTCGAGATTTACGTGGACGCTCGTGACAGAATGGACACCTCTCAGCTGGACACGCTGATGCCGCTGCCTGATCCTCAGAGTCTGGACCGTCGGTGCCGCTCTGTCACGCCCAGTCGGGTCATCGCCAACACGGAGAAGATTTTGTCGCAGACTGATCGGCTTCTTAAGAAGTCCCGCTCTGGTAACTCTCTCAGGAAATCCTACTCTCGCTCCATGTGTGCTGCCAATGTTGAACGGGTGAGTTTATGTTCAATGATGGTTTTGATTTTCCTAATATCGTGTTACTAATATTTCTCTCTCACTCTGTTCCAGGTGCTTCGTTACCGACTACAACAAGCGCCTTCTTATGCTGGGCTCCATACCAGTTTTAGATTAGTGTTAATATTGCCATCTTTAGATAGCAGAATAGGGTTGGAGTTTATGAGGTTTCTAGGCTCATGCTTAACTTAACTCATGGCGTGTCTCAGAATAAACGATTCATTGGTAATCTACGCACTCACGTGAGCGCGGACCTTAAATGAGTGATTTAGTAAAATGAGACATTTAGGATGCAATCCTCAAGTACGAATATTTATGGTTAGAAAGCGACTAACAGTAATTATGACTGGATGTGCAGCTGGCTGAGGTGGTGGCTGACCTGGCTGAGGAACACAGCACCGCACAGCTGGCAGGTGAAAGGCTGGAGGCGGAGCAGGCTGACAGGATGAGGCTGGAGAAGGAGCTTGACACTGCACAGGTGAAAACTTGAGTTGAAATGATTGCGGATCTGAAATTGCATGGTTGTTCAAAATTTCATTTTGCTTCGACAATTTTGCGTAATTGTAAGTCATGCCATTGAAAAAATTAATCAAGTGTGTTAGCGAGGTTAGTGTTTACTGTCATTTGGACGTCTTCTTAGCCAAATTAAGTGAATTTATCGAGGCATCACTTGTAAGTGACTCGATGATATTTAAATTGGAACCAGGTCGATGCTTTTGCTTACGCAACAGTATATTCTGCAGAAGCGCTCTGCATCGAACGAAAAATTCCTGTTGCCTAACTAATGCAAGCTTGCGTGGTCAGGGCGACATGCGCGAGCTGAGCATAGCGAGAGAGCGTCTGGAGCACGAGAAGAGCGTGCTCAGGGTCGAGATGCTGCAGCACGCCTCCAGCCTCAACAACGGCGACATTAACGAGGCTGATGACGCTTCCTCTGCATCCCTATACAAGTGAGAGTCTAACACAGCGAGCTTGACCTGGTCCTGTAACTCTGAGGCCACATTGCGCTGCTCGGTTCTTTCAAGACTTAACCTCATCTGCGATGTGCTCAACCGGTGGGTCATTGTATCCCCAGAAAATAGCATCGTCGTAGAGTACGTGTTGTAATTCGTACTCCAGCTAAGCCAACTAGTATCGATTGTTATTATAACTAAGCTGAAAAAATTAGTGCGGCTTGCCCATAAATGTGTATCTGTTGTACGTCGTAAGGGTATTGTGGGTAGGGCGACGAGAGACTGTACGTTTAAGTCGCGTTTTTCAAGTTTAATCTAAAGAATATTCTGCCCTTTGGTACTCAACGAACTTCAGTCGTTTTCCTGATATTAATCAGTTCAATTGATTGAATCCCACTTCAAGTTTTATCTGAAGCATATTATTGATTTTGTTTCGTTGATTGTTCTAAAATGTAAAAAAAAATAATTATTTCAATTTTGTATGCACTGTAAGTTTTTCTTATACTGTAGTTTCGTCCTCAGAGTACTTCAAAGTTATCTGTAATTGAGCCAGAATATAGTATTCTCTGGAGCACCAGTCATTGCACCCTATGGGTCACTCGCCTTGAAACGGACGGTTTTTGACTTTGTGGGTGGTTGCAGGTGTTGGTAACGTGCTCCCAATTTCGTTATGGCTCTTACTTCAAAAAAAAATTTGTGTTAGCTATTTTGCATACAAGTCACCACCATCAGGACTTTACTCGTCTCTTCAGATTACGATTTTGTTTTCGATGCAGTACCGAGTAATGGTTCACCCACGCAGTGCGTGACGCTCTGCACATTGTGAATAATATTCCAACATGATCATTACGAGCATAAGGTGATTAAGTATGGTGTGCTCTGCAGACGTAAGTACGAGTGGTCGCAGCGGGAGGTGGAGACTTTGAAGCAGCAGCTACGCCAGCACCACCAGGACGAGGCCGAGCAGACAGCGCTGCTCAAGAAGCAACTCGAAAAGAAGGTAATAATATTTTCTCACACTATGGTTGTTATTTGTTACGTTGAAATTATTGATTTATTTCTCAAATAGAAAGGTACAGTATTCTTCATTATTGATTAACAGAGTAATGTGGTCATTTGATCTCATGACTGAACGTATGTTCTCTACCATCCTCACAGCCCTGTCTGTTGCATGTAAATAATTCTCTGTTGCTTTGGAACGCAGTTCGTACAGGCAACGTGCAGAACACGTTTGTTTGTCTGTTGAAGTAACTGAATTGATAGTCGTTGGTAGTATTTGAACTCAATCGAGAAATTGAGACACATAGCACTTTTAGGGAGCCTTGGCTGGGAATGGCCATAACTAGTGTTTTTTATAGTCGTACTTTTTACTGCTTATGACAATGCGATATGTCTTCGAATATAAAGTAATCGGTTCTACCATTAAAAACACTAGTTCCTTCGTATTACACATAGCTGTTAAATACTTTCGTCCAGACTAAGGTCGCGCTTCGGTAAATTACCGTTCATAACACACTGAGGGATCATGTGCAACCTATTTTTTCCTATGAAGCGTGGGACGATCACAATTTTATCGTAAAGATCCCCCGTGTGCAGCAACGTTATGACCATAGTCGTATTATTTTAATAAGAATAATTTTCATGAAATATTTAATAATCATTAGGCTTTTCCGAACTCCTGCGTCTTGTGGCTGTAACCGTCCTGTATTCTATTTTGTGAACGAGACTGCATTTCAATGAACATATCGACTTTTGTTATTAACTAAGCGACGTGCATATTTCGTACAGATCAACGATGCGCGGGAGGAGACGGAGGAGCAGAGACAAGTTGCTGGGCAGCTTAAAAAGCGGACCCAGCGACTCCAGGCCGAAATGAACGACCTCAAAATATTGCTCGAGGAACAGTCCGCCCGCAACTCCCTATTGGAGAAGAAGCAGAGGAAGTAAGTGTACGCGCTACACTCGCTCATGCTTCACCTGCTCCCTGAAGTGAACGTTTCGCCTGTCTGAAGTCGTCATGAGGGCTGAAAATGTTCAAAACACGGAAAACACTATCCTTCTAATCATTTGTTTAGCTCCTCTACGTTTTTCTCATTCTCTCAGTAATTTTACGTGCACTCGACATATAACTCGTGTATTTTTTATTTTTCGGAAGACTGCTGATTGCATTAAGTACCTGTATAGCTGTTGTATTTCTCAACAATGTACTCGGTAATTTAGCTCGCGAATTGCCTTCTACTTTTTTAGAATCTTCCGTCCTTGCTGCAATGTATATTGGGTGTTAAAACGTACATAATTCCTGACAGTTTAGTGACTAAGGTATTGTACCCATTCACGTTGTTAAATTTTTCGTCGCGGTCTCAGATGTTTGGTCAATCTTGAACTTTCCATTGAGATTTATTGGTGCAGTGCGTGTGTGTTCCGCCTGTACAGGGTGTCTAAAAAAACTAGCCCAATTTCAAATGACTATAACTCAAAAACTATTGAACTTACAAAAATTTAGAAAGTTTCACATTGGTCATCAAATATTCTAAATTTACGTGGGAAAATTTAAGGAAAATAATTTGAATCGTATTTTTTCAGGCATGTTTTTTAGAAACTAACACAGAAAAACTTGTTTGCGCAAGCTAGTTTAAATACTAATTTCACAGTTGAATTGCGCACTCTACAGATTATTTTTGTTGTGTCATAGATACGGTTTCGTATTAAATTACTAAGACAGCGTCTGTAATTCCCCACCAAAAGACATCGACGACCTGAAGCAAAGAATTGAAAACGTAGTCATTCTGTTTCGAGAAGATAATGCTCTAATCAGACGAGTGATGACTGGAATGAGAAAGTGAATACAACTGTGTGTTGAATGAAACCGAGGCCACACCGAAGGGAACTAAAAATCAAAGTACAATTTACAGTATTTTATTTATTTATGGGAGATAATTACTCATGCAGAGTTGAAAGTAGTTAACATATTTTTTTAACCTTTAAGAAATTTGTATTTAAACTAGCTTGCGCAAACAGGTTTTCGGTGTTGGTTTCTAAAAATAATCCTGAAAAAATACGTTCAAATCTATTTTCCTTTAAAATTTCCCCACATAGCTGCAGAACATTTGTTGAACATTGTGCAACCTTCTAAATTTTTGTAACTTCAATAGCTTTTGAGTTATATTTATTTAATATTGGGTTAATTTTTTTTAGACACCCTGTACATATATCTAGGGAGGGATGAATACGTTGATAAGCCTTGTGGTGCCTGCAGAGAGGAGATGTACCTTCACGTGGCACATCCCCTCTCTACCATTATTATCTATTTGACTTACCCACGAAGTTGGCCTCTAACACCCGGTGCCATGCCCTCTTCGCCAGGTTTGACTCAGAGCTGTCTGCTGGCCAGGATGAGCTGCGACTTGAGCGCCTCAACAAAGAGAAAGTCATGAGAGAGCGTGACGCTCACCTCGCTGAAAAATATGCCGTCGACCAGGAGCTGTCCGTGAGTATTGGGGTTGTTACAGTTCGTTATTTATTTTTGTCTACCGCAGCGCTTGCCACGAGTGTAATCTAATGTAATAGCTTGTACAAAGATCGTTTGGGATTTTAAAGAGAAGCGTGAAAGAATGTTGAATGTCAAAAACTGTTGCGTAATTTGTTGTTGTCTGTCGACAATAGGCTGTAACGATGCAGTGACAGAAGCCTATGTTGGATATATTAATATGAGAGTGATAAAAAATACAGTAGGTAAAGCAATGGAAAATATATATCGGTTGTGTTTTCAACTTGCCAGTAGTTTACAAAGAAAAAGAGTCGTGAATATTTCTTTGTAGTTAAGAACATGTTTAATTTTTGTTTCATTTGCAGCAACCGTATGATATGTGTGGAAAAGTGGAGATGAAAATGAATGAATAACTAGTTTAATAGCTTTAAATCGGTTAATTCTGTCCTCGAGTAGCGAAGATTTGATTTGGAAAGTCATAAGATTATGGAGTTTCGTCGTGAACTCGAAAAAGAATCTGTATGAATATTCTGTTTCTCATACGTAGTACAAAGCATAGGGAACTTTGAGGGAGAGAGAGAAACCTGAAACAATTTGTGTGAAGAATTTTTGCAAATGAGAAATGGACATCTACGAAGGAGTTATCGGAAAGGTAAGGTGTAATAATTTGGCGCTGTAAAAAATTTCTGACAATCATAGAAAAGATAGAATCAGAAGTGAAATACATATAGATAGAGAAGATTTAAGTCAAGTGATGGGTGACTGTTATCGTTGTTAGCGGAGTTGTTCGTTAAGAGCAATTGGAAAGACAGATTATGTTTGTAAGGATACATGACTGAAATTGGAAGGGACATTAGCATTTAAAATGACGCGGTGTATTGATAGAAAGAAATATGAACGCATTGCATGTGTACGCACTCGAGATCATAAGCAGTGCGGAGGGGATGCATGTGCGCCATAGCCAAACAATTTACACCGTGCTCCTGATGCTTTATCTCGAAGCATGTATGCGAAAGAAAGCTACAGCCAGTTTGAGGGGGAGGGCTATGTCAACAAGAGGTGTTGGGCCTCGCGTTTTGCGTTGAAAACGAAGCTCTGACCCAAAAAGCAGTTATGTTTCAATGGGGATCTGTACTTGAATAGTTCTGCTAGTCCTTCGACTCGTCTTCGATTATCAGCGCGGTACAAGAATACAGCGTTAAGGTGCAGTATTTTTTTAAATTTTGTCTCGAAATTGCGCTTTTCATTTTCTTGCAAAACGTTATTATTATGCGACTTTAATAAGACCTCATTTGATGTCCAACAGGTTTGCATTGTAATTCTGATCAAATGGTTATGCTAATTGTGCTGTTGCACCCTTCCGTATTGTTTTTTAACTGTTTATGAAATGAATATTGGCGTGCATATGTACTGTTATGATGATACTTTTGATTCTCATTGTAGAGAAGCTACCAATATTGCACGCGTAGAAAACTTGAAGCGCCGGTCCTGGTTCTTGTAAATAAGATATTGTTCGTACGAATCACTGCAGAGTGAGATGAATCATACGTTCCCATTCTGTCTCTAGGCTCGCTCTTGAAGGCAAATGTTGCTTGGACCTAGAGTGAACCGGAAACTTGTTTGAGTCATCGAAGTTGTTCTAAGCAGTGCCCATGTGTGGCGAGGAAGTGTTCAGTTGGTCGACAAAGCCGTCTTGAAAGGAATTTCGTTGTGGGCGAAATGTCTGGCGGCATTCTTCGTACAGAGAAAATTGACCGTTTAGCATACTTATATATAATCCATTCAGCTGCTGTCGCTTCGGATTCAAGATCCAATTTAGTTTGTATCCTAGATTTTTGTTTTTGAAGACACCCGAGCCACTTTGGTAAGTACTACTAATTTTTCATTGTTTCTACTGTTAGCGAATTATGCCTCTTCTAACGGTTCTTATATCTTCTCTTAGAATATATAACAGATGCAAAGAATCGTTTGATAGAACATGCGTGAACTCAGTTTTGTCAGAAACGTTTTGCGCTCGAAGACTTTCTGGAGGCCATTAACTCATGGGTCCTTGGCGTCCAGTGTTAGGGACGCTCTAATCATGCCGAAGAAGAACGATGGCAACGGCGATTAATTTTTTATTAGTTATACAGTACCTTTACATTTTGCTATTGAAATAAATTATACATGAAATGTGACGATGACATACTCAAATTGATTTTTTAATTTAGGTGTTTAGTTCTTTAACAACTTCTTGACGCCGACCTCATCATGGAATCGCATTAAACCAGTCTCTGGACGATATTTTGCGTTAAAATTTTTTTCGGATTCAAATGCCATAGTAACAGTTTCTAAAAAATTAGCATAATTCTTTGGTAAACACTCGTGTGCTAATCGGTTAATGCGACTCGTTATATTGTTTTTGCTGGTATACATTCATAAATTCTTTTCGTATGGGTAAATCGAATTGGGAAAATATTTTTATCATTATAGCTTCAATAGATACATTTTTTCTATCTCTATTTTCCGAACATCCTATTGCAAGATAGTTATTGCACTTTCGAAAATGGATGTATAGTTAATTTTGAAAGCAGTAGATTTTAAATTTAAAAATTGCTAAGTACTGTATGAATTGTGCCCTACTTTACGGAATACAGTTCAACTTTCTGCTTCGTAACTCATGTGTGACATTAAATTCAGTTTTTAGCACGTGTAGCTCTGCGGTACTATAAACGCTGCTGCGCGGAGCTCCCATCACTGCAAGGGATGGCCGAGTGCCGATACTTCGTCTTAGGTGTGAGCGACACCTAAACCACGTGGAAGTAACTCGCATGGTTTAGGTATGGTGACAGGATGCCAATCCTAAAGCTAGTTCTTGAACTACTGAAGCAACTGATACTTCCCAGCACTAGTCAGTCATTACCGACACTGAAGAAGTATTTTGAAAAATTGAAAACTTCTGACCTAACATCACTAGCAAAAAGTTATCAGCAGCTATATCCCGTATTACTCATACTTACGTGTCGTCTGTGAGTTGCAACAGCATTTTCTCGAATATGAGTCGATCTTGAAATGTAAAAGTTTTTAAATAACTGTGCGTTCGAATGAAGATTTTTCGAAAAAGTACAACTGTGTTATACGTGCTGAGCTTATTTATAGAAAGTAATGCCATGCTTTTTCCTTTCATTTGCTGTTATTTTTTCAGCAGTTCATTATTTGTTATTTCTCATTTTATTGTTGTGTCAAATTTAAATTACTTTAAGTAAATAAATGTTGCAAATGTTAAATTTTTAGAAGCGCATGCTGCTCGTAAAGCTCACGGCCACCAGAGTTGCTGTCTTGTAGCTGACAACGCTTCGGTAGAGACCTTATTAAAGCTACCTCTCCGTTTTCCCGTTTCTCTAGAAAGTTTATGGTAATTACCTCTCAGTATTTCCAATTTCTCCAGAGACTTCATTTTATTTAATTCTCCATGTTTACACTTTCTCCGGAGACCTTATTTTAGTTACCTCTCTGTGTTTCCAGTTTATCTGGAGACTTCATAAAAGTTTACCGTACTGTATTTTCAATTTCTCTTGAGTCCTTATTATAGTTGCCTCTCGGTATAACCACTATCTCTGAAGACATTATAGCTACCGCTCTGTATTTTCATTTTCTTATCAAATTTCTGCTCTGGTTCTCTTTTGGAACTCATGTGGAATTTTACTATCACTCGTATCGAAAAAGGTTATGATGAGTTATCTGTTGCATATTTGGCGCATCGAAGTTTACTCTGATAATACTATTAGTACCAAACGTCTGTACTGAAAAGTATTTCATCTCACATCTAATAAATTGAATAAATATATTGGTACATTGTTCTGAAAAAGCATGAATCCGTTTCTGAATTAAAATTGTATTTTTTGATTGGGAAAGAACATGATTGTGTTTTGATCGGAATTTTTCGAAGTTGCATCAGGGATTTAAAGTAAGGTATTTTAATTTTATGCTGCCCAAAGTTTGTCACAAAATTATGGTCTGTCAACTTATGGTATGTAAGCTCCTTATGGTATGTAAGAATGAAAACTTTTTTGTGTTCATAAATTAAAATCATTGATCAGGTCCTCCATTATAATGAATTTTAATTTTTGCATTCATCAGAAATTTCATTCCTGGATTTTATCCGTAGCTGCTCTTTATCTACTTTTGGCGATGGTTTTGGTGCATTACAACTATCATTATAATATTTCGCATAGTGTGTTGAATTAGATCGCGTATAATTATTAGAAAAAGCAAATTATACTTCAGTATCAAATCAGTCCTTACCATCTCAATGATATTCCTACCAAATTTCTGTGTCGGTGAATTTTCCTCAAACGGACGGTTTCTTCTGATGATGCAAATACTGAAACCATGTTAACTTTTCTATTTAGACTAACTTCAGATTTATAGCTCTCGGCTCTAATTTCTAATTGTGATCACATATTTCCTGGAACAGCAGATGGCTTTTAAGAATCCTGTTTGCATTTAAAAATGCTTCAGCGTTCGAATTACCATGCGCCCTTGGACATGAATTGATAGATAGCTACATCTCTCCCCAACGTTTCGTGGAACATGATCTTGCCCAGCAACTGTGTTCTCATTAGTCGATGAGTCATTCGATGTGCCCGAAAGATTTCCAGGTTGCCGTATTCAGAAGAAGCGATCAAAGGCTTGAGAGGGCTAGCTTCAGTTATTGTTTGGACTTGTGTGATCGCTGCGGTGAGCTTCTCAACGTCGAGGCTTTGTCTGTATGTACGATCTTGACCAAAATTAGGGGCGTGTCTGGTCTTCATTTGTATCAATATTTATGGCATGGAAAAGGAAATGGTTCTTTAAGCATTCATGAAGTTTCGCTCTCGTACTTGATTTATTATCCCTTCAAGTGACCTCTGTCTGTGCAGCCCGATGTTAGTGTATTGGTGACATATATGTGTGTCTGGAGGTAGGCGTTGCTTGCTTGTTCTCAAGCTTAGTAATAATTTTGAACCCTAAGCTGGTCACGTGAAGCCAATTTTGCAATATAGCGTGGTGCCGAGCTTACCCTGCTGTCACACGATTGGTGAAGGTTGGATTCAGCGTGCGCTTTTTGTATTTGGGTGACGAAAATGCGTTCAAGATTCTGTGATCACTCTGTTTTATCTAAAAGCAAACCTTTTAGCTGTCTCGATGACAGGGGATACAGTTATATTAGTATACAAGGCTATTAAGAAAAGCGTGGTAGCATAGTGTCTAGAAAAGTCAGTGTGTGGATAAAGCTGTTTTACTAACACTCAGTCTCGAAATGGCCATATATATATAGACTCTTAGGAACTTGTTGAATGCCAGAATTTGTGTCTTTTTCGTTTGGAAAAGTTCTTATTTATCTACTGAACGTACTGGTTTGTTCAAACTGCGTCTTTGATAACGCTTACTTCGGAAAAATAAAATAAACACGTTCGCTGCGGTTGCCTAGGCTTATCAGCTGGACTTCATGGACGAACCAACGATCGTGTGAAGCCCAGGGCCGTTCATCAGTGGTCGCTCAAACTGTGATGGATTGTGTGCCGCGCTACGAAGTTTACTTTGACGTAAAACAACAAATACTGGCTATCCATTCTCGAAGTTGTCAAATATGGACGATTATCTTCCTTGTGTAGCTACATGTGGGAAATTGGCTTACGAGTTCGTTGTAGCTTGGCTAAAAGTGTCCGTCTCTACTGACAGAGGCGTATTACGTTTTGATGAATGGGTGGAATAGTGGATGCAACGAATGTAAATTTCATAATGAAAGTATGTTTGATGTTTGGCTTTGGTTACTGGTAATAAAATTGATTGTATTTTTCTGGTTCATTTTGTTGTCGAGTTACGGAGTACCGTATATTTAAGCTTGCATGTTGAACGTTTGTTGTAATTGCAGGACAAAAAAAGTCATTGAATGCCGTCTTTCTGTTACCCGTTGAAAGATAAGTACATGCTAGCGTAAAGGGAACTATTCCTTGCAATGGATCGAATATGTAGTTAAAGGCCTTCCATTTGAAGTTACTTCTCTGACCGTGGGACTGAATCTCTAATTATTGTACGACACATTTTATGTCACCATTGATCATTTGTGAGACGGCGCATCGTCATCAGTTTGCTCTGCTGTTGAATGAAGTGCGAGATATTTCTGAATTTCTCTCAGGTTCAACTTAGTGTTTCCTGATCAATTAATCTCCTTTGGCTCAAGAATGTTGTGTATCTACGCCATAAATCTCTGCTGAAATTTAATTTGCAATAGCCGCCTTTAGAACATCAAACTTTGTACTCTCAATACGTGTTCTTTGGCTCACCCATGTAATTTTGACTGTATCAATCATTCTCTGTATAGTACACTGACGCCTGACTTATTATAGTTTCTCGGTGTCACTTCAGCACGTCTGTTTACTGCGCGAGATGATGAGGTACGTACGAGCGTGGTCGCTTGCATAGGTCAGGCAGCGCTGTGTGTGGGCAGGTGCGGGTCGCTCTCTTCCTCCATTGCATCACCACTATCTCAACTCGGGCCGAATGCTCTGCGCCTTGGAAAGACCTTAAATTGAACGAGAATTACGATGTTTCCCGATGGGAAACTAAAATCTGAGTAGTTGTATGCCTTCTAAAATACACATCTCAATGGTGGTAAATATATATATATTTACAGGAAGAAATAATTATATGCATTGTTTTGTTGTTTCAGGAGAAGAGGCGCTCGCTCAGTAGTTGCAGGCCTGTATAGAATATTGTTCAAGCTGTGTTCGTTGCGAAGTAATAAAATCGCGGTGTGGAACGAGATAAACTTCTATTCAAATTCAGCATTGTATATGTAAAACCTATGTTCCTACAATCGCTCCTTTTTGATTATATTTTATTTATTATTTTGTATGTCTTCAACTAAGTGTATCTAAATTACAATGAAAATTTCAGTAATTCCGTACATCATCGATTTTCTCGGCACTTATACACACTTGCGCCTTCTTTTCCCTCTGTCCACCCTTGGCTTACTAGTTGTAAATGGCTGTTCACAGCGCTCAGTTGTCTAGCTCGTTGAATACTAGTGCCTGTGACAGGGCAGGCAGGGAGACTTTGCAGCCGCGCGCAACAGGTTGCCGGCTTGTGTGTCACTGGCGCCACCGCTCCTGCGTACTCCGGTCACGTCCTCGTACACTGCGACTTCCAGCCTTCTTTTTGGTTCTCCCGAGCACAGAGCTTCACCTCGGGGTTAATTAAACAAATGCTTTACGTTCACTCGGTGGCTGAACGAATGGGCGCCCTGAAAGTTTTATCCATATAATGTAGCCTGCCGTCTAAACGTGAACCGGTGATCGAAATCTGTACGTACTATGAAAGAAGTATTCAAAACTGATGTCTTACGCACCACACCACTATGTAGTGCATTGGATCCTGTATCAGAGTTGCTGTGCACACTGCTAGACTTCGCAGTTCCGTTTATTGGGACCAGGGTCTCTCTTGATGTTCTGCGAGTCCAATGAAGAATGATTATGGTCTTTGGCTCTTATACTTTAAATAGAAAAGTCCTGGCTATCCGTTCCCGCAGCTTGAATATTAATGATGTGTAGTTCATTTTAGCCTTATACCGAACGTAAAAATTTCCAGCTTCTTATAACGCATTATTTATAATTCTCAGCCATAATAGATCTTCATATCATTATGTTGTTGCTGGTCACAATTACTAATTTTATTACGTTCGGCAGGAGGTTGTTTGGCTGTACAACTTGATACACTTGGGAGTTAATGCCCACCCGTTTTTTGATCTTGTTCTCTGTTCGATCTCTGTGTGTTATCCTTGCAAATGATTATTAATTACAACATTATTAACTCGTCATTATCTACCTACTAAGTTGTTTATTTCGTAATAATTGGCTAAGGGGTTTGCTCATCTCAATAATATGAAACTGAACGGAAGCCCGCCTCTGTTATTTTATGAGTATGAGCTGAAGGAGGGACCACGCCTGGGTGTGTTAGATGGCTGCTGGTAAAACTTGGCGGTTCAGCGTTGTTCCGTCGTTGTCGTATTCTGAGTTTAGTGGAGTACCCCGACTTGGAATACATGTCCTGTTGTTCTATTTAAATCGCGCGTTGTGGACGCTCGTAATTTATCTAGGTAAGAATAGTTTCTACATGTAGGTTGATGTATATTTTTATTTTATAAATGTTCGTAGTACGTCTTACAATTCAGAAGTTACTCTTCCGAAATTTCAGAGAAGTTACGTCGTACGCCCGTGTCGCAAGTGAACACATCATTCTACCTCAAACGGCTCTGTAACCATGGTACGATCTGTCCTGTCATTTCCATATCCATGTGTTAAATGAGTTCTTTCACATCTTTTTACACACCTGTGAAATTTTGATGTGTTAAGAGGATAATACTGCATGAGTGGTGGAATTTTATGCTTCCAAACTTGGGACGAAAATATCAAGTTGAATGTACCAAAAATGTGTCGCTGTTTTAACGTTGACAAGTATGCAAAAAGTAAGTCATCTCTTATTACTGCACAAAATTGTGCTGATAGGTTTATCACCGTCTCAGGCTCACTGGTAAAATATCGCTTCATCCACGTTCCGTTCGCGCAGTATTGCATTGAATTTCATTCCGTTTTCATACAAAGAATTTATTTTCTTCCGTTAGCTATGAGGAGGGTTTGCTGTCTATTTGGACTGCATTGTTCTGTGCGATTGAGGACACGGCATCCGCGGAAGTTATGTGTGTCGCCAAACCAGCTCTCTCACGCGCTGCTGATCGCCCCTCTCAGAAAAAGGTGTCGCATGCCCTCCTTGCACCACAAATCGTTCCATTGCTAGGTACAAACCACTCTCTTTCCGCTCATTAACATGTAGATTACCTGCATGATTCAGTTGTGTGGATAACTTATCTGCGACTTTCGATTCTGATCTGCAATTCGTTACATGGTGATCGTTTTTGCTGAGCATGATGCAGTGACTATGAAGGTGCATGTCGCACAGTTGTCTTTTCCATTACGTAATGCAGTTTTTATTGTTAAAAGGCCTTTCTGTGTCAGTTGATGCAGTTTTTTTACCCTCGTGCATGATTTTTCTTCGTGTATATGGAAAATAACTTGGCTTCATTATCACAATTTGTCACTTTGAATTCCGTTCATCTTCATTGGCAAGTTGCTTATGTTAAGATTAAAACCAAAGCGCATTTGATCATCTCGGTCATTGTTGTACGTTCAGTCACTTAGTTGACTCGGTCCCTAACTCATCAGCTTAATAGCTTCGCCTTCATCCTTCGTCGCCATGTTGGGACGATGCTTTCAGTAAAAATTTGCGATGCATGCCTGAGATGTTGCCTCTGGCCTGGGTAGAATATAAGTGAGGCAGCTGAACTTGCGGCGTTCAGACCAAATTAGGAGGGTACAAAGTAGGCTCTGCCGGGCTCGATGTAATGAGACCACAACTTCTAAAACTCTGAAAGCGATCACTTTTTCAGTCTCACAAGTCGTAGCAATACTTACAGCTACGTTGACTTCCAAGAGATTGTGCTGAAGTGAGTCGTCATTCAGCGTTACTTGAGAAGGTCGTACGTTTATTATATTGCTCTCTGTATTATGATAGTGTAATATCCCCCTCTTGCTGCATTCACACTCCCGCGTCTCAAGTTGGTATGCTAATTGTCCATCTAAATTAGCGTCTCTATAGGGGGAGAGGAGAGTTGCCATTCTTCGAAGACATCATGAGCTACCTGAAACTGATGAAGCAATATTTTCTTGGTTAATCGGTTTTTTATATTTTCAATATTGAGTAGGCGAGAGCGAGACATAGTTTATACTAAGTCCATCTCGCCATAGAAAATTATGTTATCTCTTTATTGCTTGAGTTATAGGATCTCTCTTTATTAGAATGAGATTCGCCTCCCACCAGGTGCGTATTAATCATCGTTCAGTAAGGTGACGATAATTAGACCTTCCTTGTATGGTGTGTAGTGGTCACCAGCAGTTGTGGGACTGCCATGTGTGGCCATAATGTTGCTTCCTTATGTAAATGTATCGTAGTTAATATATTAAAGTGCTTATTCGTTTAATGCTATTAACACTAAATGATGGAATAAGTTTAGAGAAAACGTACCATTTGACTAAAAACAGCACGTCACAAGAGAAGAGACGTTATGGATTATGTTTGTGGGAACGATAGTTAACGTATTGAAAGGGAAATGGACCTTATTCACCCATTAAATCCCAAGGAAAAGGGGGATTTTATTTACTTTGAATATTCTCAAATTTACAGACAAAGTTGATGGCGTTAAATGTCGTGAAGTTGATGTTAAAGAAAATTGATGTATCAACTGCTTATGTTGTCAAGCATAACTTTTATAACGAGTTACACAACATTTTCCGGAAATCTCACCTGGTATCAATGTTGCGTTATCGCAACGCTGGGTTCAAAGTGAAAATGAATTAATTAAGACTAAAAGAGACAAACTTTCGTAAACAAAGACTTCGGTAAAAGTAGGCTTTAGTTTCTCTTCTCAAAATGCATTTAACAGTATTCATATATTTTCTTCTATAAATGCAGTGTCTTAGAAGTTTATCAGACTGGACATTTACGCATAATTAGTGAGTGAGTTGAAAAAAGGCACGTCACCGTAGAGTTTGAAGGCAGTCCACAGCGGTGTTCTAGCTACAGCGAGTGGTTGGTTACCTGTAGCCGAGGTCGCGGCTCCGCTGCGCGCTTTGGATGCCTGGAGCCGCGCACGGGCAGTTCTGGCTCAGCTGTGTCATCGTGTGGTGGTGCCGCCTTCTGTCCTCCGCTCATTTTCCTGCGCCGTGTCAGCTCTTCCTCGAAATTGAGTTGGCATGAACTTGTCATTTTGTGCGTTGTGGATTCCTCGCATGGATCTGAAACGTATTTGTAATACAGCGATTGCAGTAATTTGAGTGCTCATCGCGACTGACTAGTTTTTGGACGCACGGAATCAGAGCCCAATTATATGATAGCGTCGACTCGCATATGAACACTGATCTGTATTGTGGCATTTTAGTGGGACGGTGTGAGGTGGCAGTCGCGGAGATTGTGGGGCTGGTGTGAGGCCGCAGTAGCGGTGCCCGGTGCGCGTGTCGCTGTACACCCGTGGGCCTAAAATGTCCACACACCAGCTGTACACGCCCCACTGCTGCGCTACACCTCGCCTTGCGGTTTCGCCTGTCTCACTCGCGGCATCATGTGACTGTCCTAGTGCAGTGAAAGATTCTGATCTGCACGATTAGAATATTTCGATCGTATGAAGCAGCTACTCTAGCGGCATGAAGTGGTATTTCTGCATAAACGATTCGATTCTAAGGAATTACAAAATTCAATCAATAGGCTAGGTACTCAGACGATGTAAAAGAGGTAGTTTCGTGTAAACAGTATTTTTCATAAAAAATAAAACTCTCTATCGTATGGTGCAACTACCCTACATTAACTTGAAGTTTGTTTTACACGAAGTTATGAGCTTTGAATTATTTTCCATATTGTAGTTTGGTTTCAGTCGTCGCCCAGCCTGTAGCACAATTTTGCCAGAACGTCAATTCTCTGTAATTAAGAAATCAATTTAAAATCAAGTTATTGTTTGGGTAATAACTGCACAACCACCTAATATTTATTCTTTGAGTATTTTTCATATGTACTGTTTTTCAGCCAATGTCTCGCTAAGTTGTCTATGTCGTAGTCCCAATGGGCAGTACAAACAGCGATCGGCTCACGGCTAGGTCATATTTCTGTGAACTCTAGTTTCACTCAGTCGAGTTGCAATGGAAATTTACCCGTGACACACTGCTCTCGTTCACAACTTCTGCACACATTTTCAGTTTATTTTGCTGCAAACCTTATCATTCTGCCTAGACTCACTTGAGCACAGGTGTGCTGTGCTGCTGCCTGAGGTTCCTCTCGGGAGCTCACAGGTCACGGGGGCTTATCACCTGTTGGTTTGCCGAGTATTTTTGGCCATGGCCACGACACCCGCTTACCTTTTAGTCCTAGATAAGAGCATTGATACGAGGTGTCGTCGGCTCTCTGTGCGCGAGTCAGAGACCTTAATTCCGCCTCAGAAGTGATCCTAAATGCGTCTTGAAGTGGCTCACCTTGCCACATCATGAAAATTATTTTAAGCAGCACAACGACGCATTGGTTATTGACACATCATCATCCTCGTATGGCTTGTATGAGACGTTGGTTCGTTTAGCTTGATATCTCACGTGTCGTTTTTTCATTGCTCGATCATTGTTCAATTGATAACCTGTGAAATTTATGAAGTGAGCTTTCAACAGTTGTCAAAATACCTGTTTATGCACAATCCAGTGCCCTTTGAATGCCCGCAACTCTGAAATGTTCCTTTAAGTTAGGTAAAACTTGTTAAGTTTTTCGTGATATTTCGGTGTGTATGTCCGTATAATTATCTTAGCAATGCCTCCATTGTTCTCGATAGCTCTACTAGTAGTCATCATCCCCTCGTCCGAGCGTGGTAACCGAACCACAGTCGTGATAGTGTGCAATGTATGATATTTTGTCTCGCATGCGTCAGTCAAGTAATAAGCTTGAGAAGATCGTACAATTTGAAAAGGTGTTCTTGTACAATTTGAAAAGGGCTCTTCGGAAGTGCGGTGATTTTGCGGTATGTCCATCCATTCTGTATAATGGACGAAATTTGTAACTTCAATTTTTTAATCAAACACGAGTAAACACTGAGCTGACATATATGTCTGTATTTGAGATATTGCCTCTGTTTATATTGTTGTAGAATTTTGCTATGACTGTCTATCTTTCTTTTCAGTTGTTTATGTACTCATTGTCAGGGGCTTGTATTCCAGTTCTATGAAAAATTATCTATCGTTGTACATCTGTACATGAGGGGTAGGGAGAGGTAGATCAAAGTCGAAACTTATTTTTTGAGTACCGAGTCTGCTCTACAAGTATTTCCGTGCGAATCCGCTACTGACGGCCCGATATTTATGACACATTTAATTGGTAACTTTTCTTTTGTAGTTTGATGGTGATGATTATGTAGTGACGGATGATTATGGTACGGCTTACTCGTTGGGGGTAATTGAAAGGCAACAAGGTTAGGATAGTTATGTTTGCCTATCGTATGCTATGTATGGGGACTGGCGTACCTATAGGGGAGCAATGTTAGGTTACCTCAGCGCTAGATAGGCTTTCAGGGATTTATCTTTAGTGCCGCCCACTTTGATTCTTTCAATTTTTCCCCACCTTCTTCGCTGTCTGTTCTTTGTTCTTTGTTCCTTGGCGTTTTTAACTTGATATTTATATGCACAGGGATCCTGTGTGGAAACACGCCTTGTGCGTAGATCCTCCGTTTTCTTGAAACCATACCAAATGGTCCTTTCTATTCGCCTTCTTTAGGTTTCATCTCATAAGGATACGGAGTTTCAAACTAATAACTTCATCTAATCTATTTCAGATTAAGTATGTCGATGGGTGTCTTGTTTCGATTCCTTTGAAATTTTTGTGAGAAGCCTGTGTAACTTACGACCTTGTGATCAAGGAAGCATTTTTTTAGCGCGTCATTAGATCACGCTGTGCGTAGGTGTGTTGCTAGCTGTAGAGGATCCTAAAAATTGCTTTGAACTTGTGATAGTGTCGAATTCAAGTTATTGCCGAAATTTTCCGCTATCTTATTACGATCGTTTTTGTTCATAAAAGTTTACTTACAACGATTATTTTTTAGACAGTTCATCGAACGTTGTTTCTGGAAATTGATCTTCCTCTATGAGAAACGTAAATTGATACTTATGCTGTGGAACTTGCTCGCCAATTTGAAATGCGTCCTGCTTCGACATTTAATTTCTTTGGTCTTTTTTTCACTAGTTAATTCATATCATAGGTCTTAGTACGAGATCAGTTGCGGCTTAGAACATGTCTTGAAGGTTCCCGATGTCATTAAGTTTATGTTACAATGCGTGCCAGGTCGCCCGCTACTGATGAGTTTATAGAGCTCACACAGTACACCTGTTCCTGAATTACAGAGTACGCATTAGCCGCCGGTGATAGCGGTGACCCACTTGCCCTTCCATTGTTAGTGCTCTGGACCGTGAGTGGTGCGCCGGTTTCCACAATCCGCTCGCGTAAGCCGCTCTCACCTCATTTGGACGATCAGACCTCAAACTCATTCGAGCTAATGGAGTGGTTGTTTTCTTTCTTGCTAATTAGCTCGCTCGGGGAGGTACAGAACTAATTATTCTTCAGCGCATCTTGTGAGTATCGCGCTCTGTAACATTTCTCAGCTCCTTTTCGGTATTACATTTATTTGGATTGCTTTTAGCTTCCTTAGGCAGCTTTTCAAGAATATTCCGATCTGTACTCGGCAAATTCGAATTTGTTATTAGTTGAATTAAAAAATGGGAAAATCATATTTTTCTTGTCAGTTTTTTAGCGGATTGTCGCCGCGGGTCATTCTATAAGCTACTGGTCGATGGCGGTTTCGTGTTAGCCAGTTTTCATGCCTCTTCTTATTTTTTTGCGCTAGCGATTTGTATTGTTCTAAGCCCTAGTTTCGAATATCTTCATCTCGTCTGCTTAGACTAATACTAATGTGTTGTAACAATGTGTTAATTTAATCGATCTCGTCAGTTTACTTCATGCCCTAAGGTAAAACGCATAATTTGCTCAGATCATTTTAATTTCTTAAGCACAACTCAGTCTGGCATTTTGTCGAAAACGCCAACTCACACCTCTTGGAAATTTTTAAAGAACCTGTGAATTATTGTTCAAATGAATCAAAACTTTAAAACGTGGTGCAGAAATTTTCATTTTTAACAACGAGTTTGCTTACTTCATGAGTGACTTGGTCAAAATTGATCGCTCTGCCGGTGAAAGCAAGTAGTGAAGAACTCCTTCACCTACCTCACATTTTCTGCTGGCAAATTTAATTTTACATACTAATGCATGAATCGCTTTAATGAATCAGTAAATGAAGTGTTTATTTTTCATGTCAGTGCATGTTTTAATTTTAAATAACAAGGCTCTTAATGCTTTTAGTAGCTTGGACGAGCACCAATATTTCTAACGGCTTAAATTTATTGACGATAATTTCATTTTGAGCGTCTTCATTACTGCCTTTTTCTGCATCTTGGCTCAAAATTTTCGAGCAGTCCTTTCTCCAATCTCCTAAATCCTCATTTTAGGGTGCTGTCATGGTATTGTGAGTGTAAGGAACGTTGATTTTCAGATGACATATGCACTGAAATCAATTTTGGGTTATCGGTTTTTAAGGCCGCCAGCCGTTAATTGTAGGCTAACTGATACATGATCCCCGAGTGGTCAGCGGTCTCATTCTGGTGATATGATCTCTGAGTGATGCCATACTCGGGTCGACCTTGTCACAACTTGCATGTTTGGGCTCTATGCTTTGCTCTGTCTTAACAAACACAGCCTCTATTAATGGGTAGTAGCCTGACTATCCGCATCACTCACTCTAGCTCCTTATTGAACTTTGTGAGTAGATTTATTGCGCTGGAAATATGTTCTTGTTTTTCAGCTTTTTTCCTATCGGCATAGGTTTATAATGGTGAAATTAATGTCTAGTGGGCCTGTAAATTTACCGTGAAACCCTTTAGTGCTTTCGCCGTCACTCATTTATAAAGTTCGGTGGGCCGAGTCCATGAACCTGCTGGTAGGGTTAGAAAGTAGACACCGACTCATTCTCTTTTAAGTTGACCGCTATAAATTGCCCTTGTCTGCTCTCTCATGTCGCAACGCGCGCTCTAGGTACTTTGGTGCAGTTTTTTGCTGTTCAAATTATAGCCTTGGTGGTCGCGTCTTCCGCTCGTGCTTGCACGGTTTGAATTCATGTCAGGCTGGACGTGCAGTAGTTGCTAATGTTTTATCGTTTTCTTTCTTCAGTGCAGACCATTTTTCCTCTTTCCGCGTTCTAAGTGTTTTTTCTGGTTAATTTTTCGCGTTCGATATCTGCGTGAGAGTAACACAATGAAAGAAAAACGACAGAGCGAAGTTCGCGATGGCCTGCGAGCCCGCATTGCGCTCTGGGAATGCATCGGTGATGAAAAGCCTAAACCCCAGAACAGAGTCTCTTCCATCCCTAAAAACTACTCGACGAAGCATCAGTCGTACACGACCGAAATTAAAACAGCAATTCGGCAGACTTCTGCGAGTCCGTATTCCCGTGATGTCGCTTCTCGCCCTGAGATTGAGAGCCCTCGTATTTGCGAGAGCAAGGCCGCCTCTTCCTATAGCGAATGTAATGACGAGCTCCTGCCGCCTTTAGAGACGGTCTCTCGAGAACAGGAAAAGCTGAGTGTCTCTCCTGAGAACTCCATTGATGAAAGTGTTGACAGCAAACGAAGAACTTCTGATGATGCTCCATCTGCGCAGGAATACCAGGTTTGTGTGTCACGATTATCTCGAGATTTTTTCTTACCTTAGAAATATAAGTAGATAGTTTCGTTTTGTCATAAATTATTGACTTGACTCTAAATCAGAAAAGCCAATTTTGAATCCTTTCAAAAAATACTATTTTAGTATCAATCATGATGAAGTTATTTTATTTTAAGGTACACTTATATAACTCAATCTGCAATTGTTTTAATTGGCTTTCATATTGTTTTGTTTGGCTTTCATGTTTTTTTTTAACCTTTTAAATTCTGTAAAAGAACTTTTTCCACCTTCCTAAATTTTGGAAGGTATTTCAATTCACTCAAGACAATACTGGCGTAAAATTGATCAATTAGATTAATTTTACTCCCGTATTGTTTAAAAAAATCGGCTGGTGAATGTACTAAAATTCGAGAAGGTAGAAAACGATTTTGACCAGAATTGCAAAGTTTAAGCAGGTAGGCATTTTTTTAAATGAATGCCTCGTTCTGATGCTGAGAGTACCTCGTTTTGATTGCCGCTGGAAAACTCTCTGAACTGAATTTGTTTGTGTCTACCTACTAAATGTTCTGTCTAGACACGATGACTCAAGAGCATCCAATTGTGTTAATCTTGTGTAATGGCCAAATCGTGTGCAAGTTGCTCCTGTTGTACTAGAAAGTGGCAAACGCTACGTCTGGCCAGGCCTTCGCGATATCAGGAAGTGGTCAAGATTCCTCGCTCTCATGTTTGGAGCCCTCTGATCATCCTTGTCCGACCGTCTCAGTTCGTAGAAACTTGGGTAAATATCTTCTTTCCTGCCCCTACGTGCGAGACGGAGAAATTAAATTATCTACATCGTCGGGGGTGTGGCCTTGAGGGTGCAATTTTCTGCATGCTATTTCATTCTAAGATAATTGTATTGTTTAGCGTGCCGCGCTGCTTCTTGGACTGTTCCTAATTCGAATCTGTTTTGGACACGGGATGTCCTATCTTACGCAGAAGTAGAACTTTTTCTTGGAATTTTTAAGTTTACGTTAAAAGCAGGCAACGCATTCTTTTTAGTGCGAGTGTAAGGTTCGAAATTACATTTAATGATACTGAGTCGGAATTTTGAGTTTACAATTCTCAGTGAGCATACGGATGTCTGGCAGAAAATTTTACGATGTTTTTTAGACGTGATATGCTCTTCGATCGAAGTTCATGAAGATTTAATAAACGCTATTAACTGACTTTTTAATACTATGTTAACACAAGGGCTTCAATAAATATCTCTATAAAGTTACGTTCACTGAAAAAAAAATTTACCTTGTTTTATTTGTAATTCCAAATTCGATGTTCTCAAGGACACATCGTACCTTGTTCTCAATGGAACTGAAAGAAAGAAAAAAGGCAATTTGTGTGGGCATTTTTGTAATGAGGGTTGGCGAGCAAGTGCGATGTGTTACCGTGCCAACGTCAGAGCGTTTCCTGTTTGCGCGGTGCCGTATGTCCGTCAGCAGAGATACCAGCGCTCGCTTGAGGACCTTCAAATGGGCACGCCGCCCTGCGGTCCGGCCGTGTGTGTGAGACTGAAGTCCAGGGCACATCACCTCACACTCGGTGAGGCGTTTTGCTTTTGCTAATCAGCTCGTGTTGCTCAACTGAACATCAGTTAAAAGTGAGCCGAAAACATGAATTACTGGAGGTTTGCGACTGCACCTACTGCTATTTCGCTTCAGTGTGAAAATAAATATGAGTCGACGAATTCTCGGTTCGCACACCACTTTTGGGTGGCAAATTTTATGATTTGAATTAGTCAAATTTGATATATTTGACTGGTTGTTACGGAAAAACAGAAATTAGCATTGTAATTTCCTATCTACATTATGGCGAAGCAGGCGGTCCCAGTTAACCCTTTACGACTGCAGAGGACTAAATCGTCCTGTTTCGTAAGGCGGCCACTTGTTTATCGTAGAGTTGAAGGTAGCCTTATACTCCTTATACATACATAAGGCTCCAACAACTCTTTCTTAGAAAGCTAAATTTAGCTCCACCGCCAAAATAGTTGCGTCTTTAAAGGGTTAAAAAAATGAACTGAAATGTATTTTTATGTATATGTTTTGAATTTGAATTGTAAATTTTGTAATATAATTGTGATCAACATTTTGTGAATAAAGGTTCACTGACAAAATAAGCTGGTCTTGTAATACAATTTTGAAAGGAGTACAAACCGTGATATGTGACGTGGAAGGTGTAATGATCAATGTTAAGAGGACTTCAGAATATCATATAGCAAATGAGACACCTGAACTGACACCGTTTTTGTCTGGAGCAGGTAAGGAAGGGATTAATGCCAGTAGTGTCAATATCAACGCTACGATCGACGAGTGCAACCTTCTTGTCAAATGTCGATGGTATCGCGTCGATTTCTGGGTGAAGATAATTATACTAAGTTTATTGTGCGTCGAGAGAACCTAACGTCAGTGCCAGTGCAATGATGTCTCTCTTAATTTTATTTTACATGTACTACAGATTTATTACTTGCGTTAGGCTCATGTTGTAATTTAATATCCATGCAGATGGAAGGTGAGGACCTGAAAGTAGAAATTCGATCGCATGTGCACAAGTAAGTGTAGGTCATCTACGTATGGTGAGTGCGGCGGCAGGGCGTCCTGAGTAAATTGAGGCTCTCCGTGTGTACGTTGCTCTTGAAGAATATTGGTAAATTTACGGTGGTAAAGTTCATGCCATTTTACGCATCTCTAATTGACGTTTGCGCAATAATAGATTACGTTTTCCTCTGAATTGAAACTTTCTGCTTTTTCTGTGTAAGGTTTAGTTTTTTCAGCTTCAGTGCTTCTGGAACATATTTGTCCGTTAAGATTTTAAAGTAGTTTCATTAGAGACAAATAGTGAATATCATATCAATACATTGTTTTGTCTAGTGTGCAAGATCCTTGGATGCGGCGGAGGAACACCAAAAACAACTATCGTAGACATACTCACGAGCGAAAGTATCTCCGCGCGGAATGAGATGTCACTGCTGTTTTCGGGATTGTAGTCTGCAGCTCGAGTTTCGGTTTGAAAGGTTACATTGACGCAATTGACCTTATTTTACAGGAAATTTATTTCCATTGATACTGAGCTCCTAAATTATTCAAAGTTTGCTCTGACATTTGGAATGATGTTTTGCTGTTGCACCCGCTATATTATGAACTAATTTGCTTCGGAATATCTTTTTTGCGGTGTGAATTCGTGATAAAAGTGGGGGAGAAAATTTTTTTGAAAACACATTCAGGCCTAACAAGATCTGGAAGGAAAGAAAGTAATTATTTTCTTTGTTTTTAGATTTTTTTTTAAAAATAAGCATAGACTCCAAATGTTTAAACTAACTGTTTTCAAGATTTATTTTTTCCATCACATTTTTTATTGAACTAATTTGCACCTTCGCAAGTGAAAGACTGTTCTCGTACGACGTTTTGTATTATGACTTTGGATGAAATATTATCGTACAGTAGGTGATAAAAACACTAGTAGACGCGCTTCGCCAAAAATGACGTGACAAATGATATATTCTTGAGGCGCCCTCTTTTTTTACGGTAACTCTGACATAAAATATTATTTTCAGAATCCGATACTGATAGAGACTGCCTTAACTGACAGTCTCGATATAAGTTTAGGAATACGGACCCGAGAATTGTCTGCTATCTAAATCGTTCAGAGCGTGACAAAGAGACGAACCATCTAAGCAAGCAACAACTGTGTATTAGAGTGTAGTGGAATTTCAAATTGTGCACTTCCACAAGCTATGCTCTATGCTGTGACTAATAGCTGTGCTGGCGGTAGTATTCGAAAAAATTATTTCAACATAGTGATCCTCATTCTACTGAATAGTTTAGATTATACTCACAGATGTATAATGAAAACATGTTAGTGCGTGTTAATACAGCGTTTGAAATCTTTGACTAGTCATTGGTGCTGCTGAAAACACTCTCGTCGAGTCACTTCAGTCTCATGAAAATTTCTTTTTGCTGCTGTAAACTTGACGTCTAGACACTAATTAGTGTCCGGAGCTAAGAAATAGTTCAACGCGCAGTTAAATTCGATGATAGAAAGTTAAGAACACAGAGTTGTACTCGTGTTAACATGATAGTGTGTGGCAGGATGAAGGTATGGAGCATCAAAGGTGTGAGGTGAGAACTCCGCCACAGTACGCAGACGAGACCTGCAACACACCTCGCTTTCTCTTCCGGCAGTCGCGTTGCAGGCACTCTACATCGCTCCTCCGTAGCCTCCTTAGGGCTCGGCACCAATCCTATGGCTTGGGTTCTGCTAACATTAAAATCGAGCTTTAGGGCTGTTGCAGCTTGCATCGTCGCTTCGAAATTAACATATCCAAATAACGACAGTAAAATTTGTTAAAATTCTTTCATGCGTGGCATCGCAGATTAATGACGTGTTCTTATTTGTGCGATTTTAGTTCCCCAAACAAATGCATGAGCTCAACAAACCCCATAACGCGTTATGGAGTTATAGAAGATCGTATTTTAAAATTTCACGACTGGATTTTGATACCGCTAAATTATCAACTTATTCGTTAAGATTTCTTTCCTGTAGCTTCTTTGGGAAGTGAAAAAGTGGAACGGTGATGTTTAAATATTGTTTATTACCCAACTAAAAAAATTCTTGTCATTTTTGAATGAAGTTAGTTTTAAACCCGTTTTATTTACCTTGTAATTTATGCAAATAGCTTATTGTTTTTTGTAAAATTCTATTTAAAGTTTAATTCGGATTAATATTTTTAGACCGAGAACTACTCACGATAGCGCTGAAGACAAATTCCGCTGTGACTGACAGAAGGTGTACAGTCCGCGCATCTCCTACGAGTTTAATTTCATGCACTTTTGCTAGACTCTCTAGTTCCATACATTGCGTCTGGCCAGAAGCATTTCCTGGTGCGGCATTATTGTCGACAGAGGAATTGGACGGCATCGTTGACTGCTTAGCGACTCCCACGTTAACGGTCGGCGTCGCCTCGTTACTCCCACCTCTGCGTCTCGCGAGTTGTCCTCTCCTGCATGCGGATCCATTTCCGGGCGGAAAAAATGACCTCTGAAGACCAGACTGACCTTCGAGCTGTGCTTGCATAAGATCCACAGACGATTTTTATGGCCCTAAGAACATAAAATTTTATCTTTCTGTTTCCTATGTGGTTCATTTTCCCCTCGTGAACGCAGCACTACGTGGCGAATTAGTTCATCTGCATCTTCTCGCCGGAAGACTTCTTCCAGCTCGATTGCAGGGCCAGTTTGGTCTTTCCGTTATTTCAATGAACGCTAAATTATCGAGTTTGTGGGCTGTGCAGTTAGCGTGTAATTGTTCCGCCGTTTTTGTGTACTTCAGTAAATGAAGATCTTAATTTTTATTTGGCTAAATTGTTTTCTAGAGGAAGACGCAGGATGCGAGACGAGTTTTAGATCTTTTTTCACAAATAGCGGTGGCGTCAAGCCTTTTCGGAGAGGAAGTCTGAGGTGTTGTAAGTTGTAAATGGCTAATGCAAATTTTCAACAAGTGTAAATTTAATTAGAAGCAAGCGATAAGCTGTATTGATATTTTAATTAATCATTATGTTAGGAAATGTGTCCACTTTCTCGCTTTTTACTGCCATGTTGGTGATCACCGCTGTGAAGTATAGTTTTCACAGATTTCTCAGATGTATGACCCAAAGTAAAGGAGAGTCAGCATTGCCAGTGCTGCGGTAGCCTTGATAGCCTTTTAACTTATGAATGATGTCCAGCGTAAGTTCGATGGGTGAGTTGTACACGATGGAATGAGGTGCTTCCGTATGTTATGTTCGTTATTTGACCGCACGGTGACCCTGACCTGAAGCCTCTTGCTCTTTAGGCCGTGGTGCGTGGTGGTGTAGATGTGCAGCTCTGTGCGTAGTGTGGATACTGCACGTGTTTAATTTTGTTGGTAATGCCACATGTGTAGTGTTGTAGGCGGTACTGCCTGTGTGTTGTGATTGCAGAGCAGTGCTATACTGCGAGTGGAGCGGTTGTCGTAATTATGCGTCTAAAGTCTAAATATTCTTAATGGATAAATGAGGAAGCAACAATCCTCGATTGGAAGCGCTTCTGATCGTACTTCACATCTGCCTGATGGTAGTGCCGCGTGTGTGCGGTCGTTGGTGTCATGATAAGCGATATTTTCAGTCTAAGCGACGTAATCACGCGTGGGGGGTCCACGCAGCTGTGCCTTCGTCTGCTCGCGTTCTCTTCCACGTAAATTGTGGCGATAGTTCAAGGTATCGACTTCCATTTTTAGGATGCAAAATGATTCCACTTTTCTGAGATTAATCGTAGTTTGAGCAAATGGATAATCGCCTTCATTCAAGTCCTTCCTGGATAAATGTATTCACATAATTTTTGAGGGACGTTTTATCGATTATAAATGTTACCAATATTTTTGTCAACGAACACATCGATATTACTTGAGACTCTTGGAACAAAGCAGTTCTTTTTACCTCACTTAAGATCCTCTTGCACTTTCAAAGTAGGAATACGTTTCCGGACTGCTTAACTAAATAGCTACGTTGCCAATTCTTTCACAAGAAGCGCACGCTATCGGCGATGATAGTGTTATAATCCTTTTAGATCTTGGTAGAATATGAGTTTCGTTACTCGGTGCGTGCCTAGCGAGTTGCGTTAGAAGGTGGCAGTGCCTCAAGCTGCCTCGTGTGTTGTGAGACACTCCAACCTGTTGACTGCGGTCGCAAAAACACCGACGCTCGTCTCACTTGAATTAGGTCGAGCTTTTGCTTGGACGACCGTCTTACGGTTTCCGCCCGCCAACAGAGTGCGCAACCTGAGAAATGCTGTTATTTCAAAAAAGTGTGTAACGAGATTCTATTTGTCTTCTCGTAATTTATTTTGGAGCTTTTGGCTTAGTGAGGCGAAGCTGCTCCAATTATTTCTCTGCGTCGTCCACATATTTTATGATGAAACGAGAGTAACTACTTGTGTTGGCCTAGTTCAAAATGCCGTTATTCACGGAAGCATGCCTTTCTCAGTCTGCGCTGTCCTTTAATTTTCGGTATTGAGGTCACGCTTGGTTGGGTTCGTTCGCGTGAACTTGTAAAACTGTTCGTGTTATTTTTGTGTCAATTGTATGAATGGATATTGAGCTCTGTCTACATTTTCGAAATGAACTTCAAATATGCTTTGATTCGAGCACCCCTATTCAAGTACACATTTTTTCCAGAGTTGAGTAATTTTACATTTTTTGTGAATTAGGACGAACAAATCACAAATTGAAATGGAATAGTATGAAATTATTTTTTATCTGAATCTTTTTGTATTAGCAAACTGCTAATTCGAAAGCTACCATCTAGAGCTGAGTGCACTCATCCTCACGCTTTTATGTCGGATAATAAAGTATCAATCACATCTTTGTGTTTCTCATAGTTACGCCTTATATATTTATACACTCGTTATTCTTCTGATCACGTTCCTTGTTTTTGTTCTTTTTTTACCCTCCGTCATAAAGCAATGTAATTATCGTTAGGAAATATGCACAGCTCGGAGGTTCTTCATTTGATGGCATCATTTTTTGTTCGTGGCAGACGCTGAAGCTGGAGCTGGAGCTGAGGGACGAGCGTGTGGCCGCCCTCACGCGGCAGCTGGATGAGCTCTCCGTCGCCGGACATGGGGACCACGAGATCACGCAGCTCAGGAAAGCGAAGCATGACCTTGAAACCAAACTCAAAGATCAGGTTTGTACCGGGACCTTCGAGTTGCATGGTTTGGTTTTACGGTGGATGGAACTCTGCCGGCCGTAATCGTGTTACTTCGTTGTCCATCTGTGGAACATTGCTGTAACTTGTCTTTCTTTTAAGAAAAATGACCTACTCTGCAAACGAAGTTGAAGGATAAGTTCAAATAGAGTCCGTAAATTTTGCTCATTATTTGTTATTTATATTTGAGAATAGAATTGTACCCGTCTATAATTGTATTCTGTAGACATAGATGTAGTACCTGAATGAGCTGACTGATAAGTCTTGTAACTATAATTTTACTTCGAGTTCTACCGAAGTGAAAGGAGCAGTAAACCGCTTGTGAGGCAGATGAATGGGTCCTTTTTCTTGGAACTTTTATTAGACTGTTCCTCCGTACGTGCTGTGCTTTTGCAATGAAACTGAGAAGCATTCTCGGAAGTAAAATTTCGTTGTCTTGGCTAATTTTTGGTTGATAGGAAAACTTCATGGCAGCGAACAATGCTAGTGCAGCAGCTTCGATGTCAAATCACGTGTAAGAACTCCATTTTTGCCTTTCCAGCCATGCTCTCTGACCTTGTATTTAGCTCTCTCACCTTTGCAGAGGAAGCTCAGGGTCTGGGAAGAATAATTCATTTTTAGCAGCGAAGATATTACCTTTAAAGGTGCAGGCACTTCCATTTCCTACAAGTAATAGATCGAGTTTAACTCTTCGCGCGGTGATTTTTCTGATACCATCTTTTGTTTGAAATTGTTCGGGTGTGTTGTAACTCGTACTTCGATGATTTTTTTGTACAGCCATTGTTCATGTTCAGATATTTAAAAAATAAGCTGTCCTTTATGGTAAATTTCCAGCTTTGTATTGTAGATTATAGTCTACTGGTTCGTGTAACTGTCGTTTTTGTGTATAAATTTTACTTTCAAAAGCCATATATGCTGTGAGAACATCCCTTATGCTAGTATCTGTTATTTCTTAATCCGCGAATTGAACTAGGAAACATGTAATGATTTTGCCCGAAGCGGAGCTAACAGCGATATTCTTTTAGGAATTGAATTATTTTTTGAAGGAGCGTGATACAGTCGAGGCGTTTGTATTTGCTGTGGCGTTGATAGGAAAGTTTGGGCGTTATCCTATTTGAGAAAAATTTTTAAAATAATTCATATAGAAGGTCGTATAGAAAGTTTCGGGACACTCATTAATCTTACCAAGATATCTGGTAAAGTTGATAGTTTGGAAAAAACGATCTTATGAGAAAACGAAATGTTTATCCGAAACTTTCGCATGAGAATGAATGTAAAAGTCAAACTTTGTTAGCAGTGACCTATTTTGAGAGGGCTTGCGCTTCGCATTTTATCGAGAGAAGACTTTCTTTCGTGAATGTATGAAGTCTCCTGAAGGCGGGAGCTCAATTCAGTTCAATTATAGTCAAAAGCTTAAATTAAACATGCTGCATCTGTACTTTATTTCAAGCGAACTATTAGTGAAGTGCTCAATTATAGTCAAAAGTTTAAATTAAACCTACTGCATCAGTACTTTGTTTCAAGCGAATTATTACTGTAGTGCTCTCCCGTGCGTGATAGAACGAAGAAAGTGATCAATACTATTGGTACGAATTATCTTGTCTTGCACCTTTCAATGTTGCCTGCTCTCCGAATTCAGCTCACATACCGTGATGTGTCACCAAAGTTCCAGCCACAAGTTGTGAAGAACAGATTTCACATTTGTCACCAGTCTGTTATTGCGTCTTAGCGGCTCAAGAATGACGCATAAGAACGCATATTGATAGCATGAAACGAAGATTTTAAGATTATATAAAAAATATACTGTGTGGAAAGCTAATTTTCTGACTAGAAATTGAATTTTAACGATGGAATTCATCACTCTATAGCTGGAATGCAGTGTTTGACGCGTATTGTTTGATAAATGTTCATCATTGGCACTGATCTTCCCTCGCGTATTGCTCAAGTTGTGTGTGCATGCGAGTTTTATTCATAGACTAGCACAAGTGTTCCAGAGCGAGCTTGGCACTGGCATTGCGCTCATTGTTTTCTGAGTTCTACCACATTCTTGAATAAGATATCATTGCATAAATAGTTCATAGAAATAGAGAAATAATGGTGAAAAGTTTGGAGCTGAAACTCGCACTCGTGTACATGATGCCGTTCTTTTCAGTGTACGTATTTTTACAAATTGAAGCTCTGTTTTCATGAAATTTTGTGTTCAAACAGTCTGAAAATAGATAATCGTCCAGTCAGTTTTTGAGCTTTTACCACTTTTTAGGAGTCCATCATGTGCTATTTGCGATTTGATATAAGCCAACTTCAGTTTAACTTCTGCTGCTTTCAAATATCTGGCGAATGAGCATAGGGCCGAAAAGTTCTAAAAGAATGAATGCAAGATACTTCTTTTCCTCTGCATTCGTATGCAGCATTGATATTCAACACGATGATGAGAACATCACAGAAAAAATGAGTTATGTTGCAGTACTTCAGCCCATCAACTTGAGAATTGATGCTAATCTTGAAGGATTATTATTAGCCTTTCATGAGAGACGAGGCAATTCGTGCTAACGAGGTGCACACACAGGAAGAGGAGCTGGACGACCTGGCAGGCCAAGTCCAGATGCTGGAGGCAGCTCGCACGCGCCTCGAGATGAGCCACGAGCAGATGAGAAAGGAACACAAGAAAGAAGTCCAGCAGAGGGAGGAAGAAGTCGAGGAAGTGCGCATTGCAGCTCAGAAAAAAGTTAAAGGTAAGAGCAACAAGTGCCCGCGGACCCCATTATGCAAATTTTGCTTCTGCATTAGGCTTCTGTTATTCTCATCTGGTCTCTGCACCATGCGGCTTCCTTCGTTCTTGGAATAAATTTAACGAACTATTCTATTTTTTGGCCAGACTGGCTCCTCGTGGAATTGGACGGAAAGAGATTTATGGAGATGCGGGTGCATTTTGCAGATGTATTCCATCATTTATTCCTACCGAGTTTATATCCGAAAGATGTGCTCTGTTTCCTAGCATGAAATTCGAACGTTTCATGCCTTGAATTATTTTCATGCGACAGAAGTTGACAAGTATTCAGGATAGGTCGGTGTCTACTCCTTAAAGACTTAACTATGCACGGCATCGTCTCTTGCTTTAAACAATCTTTTGACAATAAGAACTAACTGAATATTTCTAATCCATCCTTGACTTGCTGAAGTATTATCTTCTACAAGTATTTTTTCCGAGCGTCTGAGTATGCTTTACAAATCAATGTGCGTCCAAGCTTTATTCAGCCTTGAATTCTTCTTTTGACTCTTTTGTAACGGCTCTGCGTTTCGCTCTTGTGTTGCATTCGTTTTATTTTTAAATGAAAATATAAAAACTTGATTGTGAATTTGTTTTAACGTAATTCATTCAACTCTTGAATCGTTTTTCTGGCCGTCAGTAAATGGCCTTTTCTCTCTCTCCAGCCTTGACACTTGAAATAGGCCCCTCGAGAGCATGTGCTTTTCGCAGCAAGCATATTGAATATAAGCTAAGTTTCTTTGTTCTCAGGGTGAGGTTCCACCGTTTCATTTCTTTTTTTTTATCATACGTTTCATTATTTCAATTTAACTTTTTCATGGCTCAGTGAAAGACAATCTTCAATTTCATCCCAAGCTTTGAGTTGGATTTGTTATAATCGTTATAGGAGGACGAGTCTGCAAGCACTTTAGCAGCAGGCTGCAGTGCCTCGTAGTATCTGCTACAAGTGTTTAGAATTCTTTTGATATTATTTAATTTTCTATGAGTAAATTTATACAAAATAATTAAATATCGATCGTTCAATGAGCAAAAGAAAAGAATGAGAATTATGGGGAAAAAATATATGCACATTTCGTATCACTGCATTATTGTGTTGAACATTTCAAAGCCTCAATTCAGTATTTCTCAGTTCCAAAATGTCTTCTCAGTTCTTAGATAAATTTGGACATTTTGGAAACGAACGATGTGTTGCGATCGTGCGGTACAGTCCAAAGCACGCTGCACCTTGGGAAGGCTGGCTGGGGAAAGGGAGAGTGACTCTGGGAACCTTCTTTGCCGCCAGTCCCTACGTCAGCTCTACAGATCTTGATATTCATTCGAAAATTTTATCAATCATTGAAATGAATTTTATTTCTAGACCTCTATGAATAGTTATTCTTTCTCAACTTTACGGATACCTAACTGAAAGGTTCTATCGAAAGTTCCGGAAATGAATCTCACTTCTGGACATATATGAAGAATTGAAACCCCTGCACCAGCCCGGAAAACGTAATTTCACCCATTTGAAAGTTTTATCAAAATCACTGCCGTGAACTTCATATCCTGCCATGAATTTATCATCCTTGGGGAGGTGTTGAATAAATGTCCCTTGTCAGCTCTGGAGGCGCAAGTGGAGGCTGAGCACGAGGAGCGCACGCAGCTGGTGCGGGACAAGCATGAGTTGGAGCGCCGCATGCTGGAGCTCATGGACCGCTCCAGTGCTGCTCCTGACGACGACACTGTACACAGGTAACTTTACTCTGGTAACGCTGTACAGGTAACAGTGTAGCGACGCTGTGCTCGGGTCACATCAGTGTGACGGTTTGATTGCACAGGTGACCTGAGTACAACACGATTATGTCGGCAACGTTTTTACAATTTATACAGTGTGCAACAACGAAGTGTGGACTATTTCTTAATAATTTTCTAAATTGCATTTATAATAATGTTCATCTTTGTATTTAAAGACGTTTCATTTGTCTATCTAATTTGTCAGATTTAGATTAAATTCAACCATATTTTTTAAAATTTCCAAATACATACGAATGAATGAGAGTACTGAAAGCCTGTACAGTAGTGGGAAGTTAGCTTCAGAAATTTTCAAATTATTGCGTGATTCTGTACGCCGGTCTGGCGTTTTCAAGGCAATCAAACGACTCAGAGAGGCTGGTAACTCCAAGAGTCAGGAATATCCTCATGAGGCCAGCCAAAACAAAAAAGAACATCACGATCACTAGACAAAAGTTTCGAAGAAATCCTCGAAGGAGTGCCACAAACTCAGACAGAGAAGCCAATGTGAGCTGAGCCATTCCACTATGCTAAGACTGCTCTAACATGACATGGGAATAAAGGCACACAGGATTACCAAAAAGAGGCTTCTTTCTGAAGCAACAAAAACGGAAAGACTTTTCTAAGAGTAAAGTTACTTTTGCAAAAACTCATTGATAGCACACAACAATAAGCTCTCGGGCCCAATGAAAAATTATTCACCGTTCAAGCCATCTTTTACTCACAAAATGATCAAGTAGGAAAGAGAACACAAAGAATCAGTTCCTGTTGAATGCAGAACGTCATTCAGAAAAAAAACAGCTTCAATTATGGAATGGGGGGGATGTTACATCCAATGACCAAAAACTCCTTCGATTTTCATTGAAGAGGGGTTTGAGGTAAACCAAAAAATTTATCTCAGTGTGTGGAAGGGTAAAATTGTATCTTGGGTGCATACCCCGACAGGAAATGATTGCGTTACATTTCAACAAGATGGAGCCACCTCTCACACTGCCAAAAGGGTTCAATCTTGGTGCAGGGACAATTTTAAGAGGTTCTGGTCCAAGGAACTCTGACCTCTTTACTCAATAGACTTGAATCTGATGGATTTCGTGGTGTGGTCAATTTTGGAGCAGATCAGTTTTGTAACAGATGGCCTGCACTATAAGTGAATGTTCTAAAATAAAAACTGAAGCGGTGCGGAGCTGAAACCTTGCATGCCACTTGCGAGAAAGTTCTTCTCCTTTTATGGTACTTCATCGGAACAAAATAGAGCTACATTAAACGAACTTCAAATAAGATGGAGGAGCATTAAATTATACCTATTTATTGGTATATAATATTACAAAATTATCTTCTGCAAATCAGATTTAAATGAACATTTATCAGTCCACACTTAGTTGTTACACCCTATATTAGACGGAGAATCCTGAGATACTCAACTATGGCAGTAATAAATATCCGTGACTTGAAATTTATCGTAATTTAACATGGGAAAAACAATCGCTTCATTCAATACATTGCTTATGAAGTCGTACTCTTCAGTCGAAAGTTAGTCCTATGATAGTTCAGAGTGAGCTTTTGAGATTAAACTTGATTACTTCTTTGATAAGTACTTATAGAGCACACTATTGCCTTATCTAAATTCTGTTAACAATTTTGTTTTTGGTTTGTTCACAGTTCCACGGTATCGGAACTGTGACATTTTTGTCCATATTAAGTGTTCGAACTTAGATATAACTCCTTCATTTCGCGATTTGGTAAGTAGGTAGTTTTCCATATTTTGTTTACGGAGTTTTTTGTGTAAAAGAGTAAATATTTCATCGTAAATAAACTATGCTCGACGTGATGTGTCATGGTTCCTCATGATCAACTGTTCCTTAGCACCAATTGCTAGTCTGCTAAATGTTCGTCAATTGTGGGTAATTGAGGTAATTCAAAGGCAAGGTCTCTGGCCGAGAGGCAACGCTCTCTCCAAAAGAGGAGTTTTCAAGGTAGAAGAAATTTTGAGTCTCAGTTGACAATTTCTGTACCCACTTATGCATGATTTTAATGCGCTTATAACCGATGGAATAAGAATACAAGTGTTGAAATGGAGAATGTCTTAATTACTGCAAAATGGTTTTATTTGTTATATTGTTTTTAGAAGTAAATATGTGAAGTGACAACTAAGTGAAAATGTTGGACTTGAGCCCTAGACATGAGAATTTGAAATTTCATGTCATCGTTGGATTCCTTACCTGTGATGTCCCTACTTGAGTGCATTTGTTACCGTAAGTGGCTTTCGAATAACGAGCGTAAAGAGCTTTGTTATTTCTCTATTGTATTTTTCATTATAATTTTTTTTTGCTATGTTTGCAGGTTGAAGAAAGATTTAAGGAAAACGAAAGCATTGCTCAAAGACACGCAAACCATGCTGGAGAAGTCTCAAAGCGAGGGTCCCAGCAAGCTCATCATCCGGCAGCTCAAAACTCAGGTGAGTGACGCTGCCCCGTCGCTCCTTCTTCAAACGACCACACAAAATAAAATGTATGTTGACTCTTTTTTCAACCGTATATTCTTTTAATGTTTGTAGTTTTAACACTTTCACGCACGTGGACGTGAATTAGTCATTAAGTGCTGTGCACTTTTAGCGAAACAGGTACGTATATTTTGTCTTCTGGCTCAACAGACCGGTGTTAACTGATTGAATTATTTATTATTACTTTAAAAAATAATTTGAATACAAACTTCATTCATAGGCCAGGTTTCCGCAGGTAATGACAAAGGTTACAGTCGCAATTGTTTCCGCTCTGTGCATCTTGAAGATTGCGAATTTGCAAAGACGGATGCTTTGAAAGCTCGTCAGAGCGCCGACGCAAACCTGGCTGAGATGCAGACCGCCCTCGACGACTTGCAGCGATGTCGGAAAGAGGCCGAGGATCGTGCGTCCAGGTTCCTCAAAGAGAAATCTGAGCTCCAGACGCAGGTAACGTGCACTGGCTTTCTGGTTCATTTGGGGTTTTCTTTCGATGCGCTCCCAGATACATGTTCGGTCTGCACTAATTAGAGATATGTGAACTCTTTGATGGAGGTATCATCACCTTCATGTAAATTTCATTGCTATCGTGCATTTGTGATCAAAGTAACATTCAATTTTTGAAGCTGTTGTTATTCCTCGTCTGTTTTTGTTTCAGAATAACAACTTCATATTATGGCAATCGTTCTTTCGCGGATTGTTTCTTCATTTTTACTTATCCTCATCTGCATCGAAATTTTCACCTTTAACCCTAGAATGGTAACCCTAAATCTACGGTCACTTGAAGAAGAGACTCGTAGTCTTAAACCCATAGGAAAACAATGGAATGCAAACTGCGGGGCTTGAAAAACCCGAGGTTACCATTCCAGGGTTGAGGAGTTGCGAAAAGAAATTATTTGTCTATCTTAGAAATTTGGCGACCTTCCAGAGATTATGTAGCAATCCGAAAGCTCCACTGGGAGTGCCTGACCTGGTCATTACATCTTGAGGAATTTATGTCGTTGCCGTTGCTCCTTACCAAAAATAATCAACATTTATTGCAGGAGTCTCTTCTGATATTAGTTTAGTTTTGGTAGACCTCATCTTATCTTGTTGTACCTTGATCTCTCACATGCGGAGGGATTCTTGTAATACTGTTGATTTTACCAACATATATCCTCGATGTTTTATCTATCCATTTCATTTTTCATTGTTTTTGTCTCCTTAAGGTACTCCTAATGAACATAGTTTGGTCTCAAATTTTCAATCTACCTCTCTACTACTTAATAGCGCTCTAACATGTTGTGCTGTTGTGTTGTGGACAGCTTGAGGAGAACGAAGAGCTACACGCGGAGACCCTCAAAAAATACAAGTCTACCGTATCGCAAATTTCCGTCGACCAAATTACTCTGTCGGAACAGTCGCAGAGGATAGCGGAACTGGAACAGGAGAAGCAGGTGAGAAAGTTTTTTCTGTATTCACCTGTCGTGATTATTTCTTGAAGAACTAATTGATTTCTGCAGACTGCAGTTTACATTTTTTGTTACAGAATCCAAGCTTACCGAATGTTTCAATTGGGATGTTTTACACTACATCACGCTTATCATTACAGTTGCTGTCAGAGCGACTACTCGAACTGAGCAGCAAAGTCGAGGTGCTTGAGGGAGAGACTGCCAACATCCACACTCAGCGCATGCTCCAGATGAAAGTCAAGGAGCTCGAGTCCAAACTTGAATTGGAACTCGCCACCAAGAAGAGAATTGAGGTCAGTTCTCTGTTGTTCACGCTTTGTTATTGTAAGATGTCCACATCTCACTGTCAGAATTTCTGATGCTGATTTTTTGATCATGTGCAATTATTACGTCTCGTTATTTAAAGAATATACAGCTCATTTTATTCATTTCTGCCCTTGTTTCTACGATTAGTTCGGCTGCCACTTCAACCTTTTGATTTTTGGAATTTAATTTTATTCAGTAACGGTTTTTCTTGGATATTTTCTTATTGCCGGGTTCGCACAACAGAGCCAAGTGACGAGGCTGAAGGAGCAGCTGGAGCGCGTGAGCGGCGAGTGCGACATACTGAAGGTGAAGGAGACGCAGGGAGTGGAGCAGAGCAGGAAACTTGGCCGCCAGCTCCGCCAGGCCAAGGAGGAATCTGCTCTCTTCGAGCAACGCAACACCGAACTCAACTCCAAGAAGCAAGAGCTCGAGAAGCAAATGGAAATCATGGAATCTGAAATTTCGACTCTCAAGAGCGATCTCAAGTTAGCTTTCAAGAGGATAGAGGATTTGCAAATGGCCCTTCAGGGAGATATTTCTGATTCGGACTCTGATTTGTCTGACAGGTAAGTCGTATTCTTAGTTGTTCTTCTGTTCTCTCAAAACTTCTTCGTAACATTAAATATTTCAGGTTTTGTTTGACGTGACTCTTCTTACGATCTTGGCAAATCTTACATCGCTTCATTTCAGTGTTCTAAACGTCATCGGACTTGGTACCTCCTGCTTCCACCTTACTTTTCGATGATGCAAATCTACACGTCTTGCTTCATTGTTGAGTACTATGAGTTTTCATTAAAATTTTTGCATTCATGTAATCCAGGAAGAAATTTGATTGCTCTCACCTTCAGTGTAAATTATGCTTTCGTTTCTGTCATTCCCCGTTCCCATTTGAGTTATCGGTCCGATGACACCGACGTAAAATGCATTAGCTACTAACATGACGCATTTGTGTTTCTTACATTGATTACTTTTTAACTTTAGCAAGTACTTTTTAACTGCAATGATTGAAAAGTACTGATGCTTCATCTAAATTCTTTGTAATTAAATTAACTTGTGTTTGATGTGGGCTGTAGTCAATTTTGTGTTGGGTGTTGTCTCGACATTCTTGGCATAAACTTTACATTGTAACTGAACTAATTGTTCTCATGGAGCGCTTGCTTGACCTCACATGGACTGGTTTGTCTCGTAGCGATACCGATAGCGACACGAGCCTAACCAGTTACCTCACTTCGCGTGCCACTCGCTCTACTTCCGCCGCTGCTCCTGGTGCGGTGGGCGCTCCGGCTGCGCCTGTTGCTTCTGCTCAACCTAATACATTTGATTCTGCTCCTGACGGAAGGTAAACGCTTCTTGCTGCTCAACCTCAGTGTAAGCTTCTCATATACGGATTAATGTTACTAGCATAGAAGCGGGTGCATTCTAGAGGGTGCATTTGGTTTTACATATGTAGTGAAGTTTTTAGTTTGCAAAAATTCAGTAGTTTGGAAGAAACGTTTTGGCGACGTGCTTCATGCGTTTGAATACTGCTTCGATGGATCTACCAATGCCTTCATGACTTTCTTGCTTGTTGTGCGTTTTCCTCGCCTCATTATGGCCCTTGAGTTTAACTTGTGAGCGACGCAGATGACCAGACTTGACTTGTGATAATACACTGAGCACCTTGAAGGGGTTCTGGCCTGCACGCCCTGCGCCCCACACTGATGTGCTGCCTTGAATGTCACTGCATTCAAAACTGTTGTTCAACCAAATGTTCGATTGTCGGCAGGTTTCAAAGATCTCACACAGGGGCTTTCCAGGCATAGTTAAAACAATGGGTGGTTAGCTCGTTTTTTTCTTGCTGGATTCAAGTTGAGTTTTGTAAACATAAAATCTGTTTTGATCACTCTTTTGTGCTAATGCGCTAACACTCAGAACTGGAAAATTTTTAAATTAGCTATAAAAAGTAAATTCAATTTACACCTCATAACATTCATTGATAAAAAACATATATTACAAAATTAATGGGCTGCTTTGTTTCGCTACAAAATTAACCCGTACCAGGTTCTGTACAATATCTTATGTAGAAAGATCGGGTAGGTTTTGGAGCTATTTCATTTTTCTTGAATAATTCTTGACTCGCATGCTTGAAAATCAAGACTCAAACATTCCTAAGAAATATTCAAGATTGTGATATTTTTATGCGGTATAAATTTTAGATCGAGCGTATTATGCTGTATTTGCATGTGTGTCCAGAGACTCACCTTAAATTTAGCTCAACTCAATGATTGACTATCTATATTCATAGTTCCTATTTGTTTTCCTGGGTATTTGTTGTTCGTGTCTCATCGGGTGTTGTATCGAGACTAGTACTTGTATTTTCTTCAGTTGTGTTCTTAGGTGCCTGTCAAAATTTTCGTCTCTTCGAAATGTCTGTTGCCCACAGCTTAACCGTTGAATGTCTGTGCTGATGCTGTGTGCTCAAAACTCGCTTCCTCTATTCGTGAACTTAGGCGCTTCTTAGAAATAATATGTTCTTTTTTCCATTAAATGGTGGAAAAAGGAACGAAAAATAAAAAACTAATGTAGTAACACCGGTGTTTTAAAGAGAAGAAAAAGGGAAATTTGAGCTTTATCTTACCGTAGTCACGTCTGCGACTTGTGATGATCTCGTCATCCATTCTATTAGTGTATGTGTAGTGTAAATTGAAATATTGAGTAATTCCCTTATGGAGTCAGTAGACCAGTATCCACCTCATACTCACCCTAAAATAGCATTAGAGTTGACTGGGAATATTTTCTATGACTCTAGACTTGTACTGTAACTGTTGTGTCTAGGTGTTGTATTTTATCTTTCTATGACAAACCTGCACGAGTAATGCTTTGGAGTGATGTTTAGGACTGACTCTTCCTCGCTGCATGCATGCAATGTTTTTTACCACGGCTAAATTGTTTTCCTTGTAGCGGAAGCTGTACGCACGCGTTAATTGTTGCTAACGAGAGGATGAAGCATATTTCAACGTGGGCTGCTGCCTAAATGCGTGTCCCGCTGATCACTTAAGCCTTTTGTGTTGCAAATGATCTGGTTTGCCTTTTCTTCATTTCTTTAAAAAAATAACTGATTTCAGTGATATGACTTTGTGTTTACTTTCTACATTGGTTGTGAAGTGTGTCATGCGTTTCAGTAGTGTTCTGCTATTTCCTTTTGGAATTTTCTGAGGAGTTCTTGTTCTTTCAGAACCAGTTTTTTCACGTGTCCATTCACGACGCTGTCGTACATGTTCGAGGAAACTTTTATATTCTAAAGCATGTTAGGGGCTCCGTTTGACCGTTAGCAGTCTTATGAGCGA
This sequence comes from Orchestia grillus, assembly GCA_014899125.1. Lineage (NCBI taxonomy): Eukaryota > Metazoa > Arthropoda > Malacostraca > Amphipoda > Talitridae > Orchestia > Orchestia grillus. The sequence goes on from VOMN01021609.1 coordinate 89,843, forward strand.
TGGTTGTTTGCATTATTAGTTATATGTTAGTAATAAATATCCATATTATTGTTTTATTTTGATATTTCAAGAGGACTATTCCAATGGTTGGCCTCGATATCTGAATTTCAGGGAGCTCTTTTTCCTAGGGTAATTTATCAGCCGCAGAACGATAACCAAGTCCTCAATTTTCGCCGACCTGTCGAAAATCAAATGTCCAGCGGCGAGACCTGCAGTTGGGCGGCCAAAATGATAAATAATTATAGGTGCGCCGGCAAAAAGTTAGACTGGGTAGTTACTCAGTTGGTGAAGTGTTACATTCACGATAAGCTGATGTTAGTTACGAGTAGAGTTGGAAATAAAAGACCCACCCTAAAAATTAAAAAAAATTAAATAAAAAAAATCGTGAACGGTTTTTGATAAATTCAGAATTACAATGAGAATTGTGAATAGACACTTGCACCTCAAACCCTTAATAGTACCATGCTACTCTCTGGAAACAATCCTGTTTCAGATGCCCAGTGGTGTAGCTCCTGTGAGGAGGAATAATCAAATTATTCCATGAGAGGCTCGGGGCGTATTGTCATCAGGTGACATTTCGTACGTGGTGTTATGACAATTCTAATCATCTTCAGTAGTATAAAAATTGATTTTGAAACATATTTTTTCCTTTGAACTTGATGTGGAAGAAAAGGGGATTTGTTGTTGATACAAATGCCGACCAAATGGCTGTCATTTTCTATTTTTATTCTTCGATTTCAAGTGCCTGTAAATTTTAACGACCATTTATGCCTTTGCCAGAGGTGGGCAGCGCTACTTTGAAATGTAGCGGCCGCTACATTTCAAAGTAGCGCTGCCCAGCTCTGGCCTTTGCTACACTTTATTTTTGGTATCAGATCAGATCAGACCTGGCCAAATGTATCGTACGAAAAAAAAGCAAAGCCTGAACTAGCTGGACTTGAGTCGAGATCAGACAACAATTTGTAAAGGTCACAGGATGATTTTGGCTGGTACTCTGAGAAACTTCACTTCAGCTTGGTAGTCATATGATACCAAACTGGAATTTCTACTATTTTTGGGGTGTATCAATGTTTCTGAAGTAAGCACATTTTCAGAGAACAAGTGACTGGGTAATGAGGTACTGTGTTTAAATTTGAAATTCATGAGAGAGACCATGCACTTTTAAACCTCTTTACTAACAGCATTACCTGCAATTCAGACTCTTATTGGATGATGAAAGACAGTACATGTAGCATCTCAAGTGGAGTGATAAATCCATGCATAGGCGCAGCAAAACGAAAAAGGAGAGGCAGCAAGGAATGATCACTAGTATTGAAACACGCAAGTAGGAGTGTGGGCACGAGAGCAGGAGTGTGGGCACGAGAGCGGGAGTGTGGGCACGAAAAAAAACTAGGAATCATCCCGATCGCCAAGCTGTTGCTAAGGTGGCCTATTGGCACAACTAGACCTCTCAAAACCTCAGAATGGAGACTTCCTCCGGATGCATCTCCCTTCAACAAAGGATTTGGTTAACCAAACTCTAAAGCCTATGAAGCTTTGGCTCGTCTATTGCTCTTCAGAGCCAAAACACTGCGAAAGCATAATTCACCGTGAATTCAACTACCAAATAAAATTCAAGATGGCCAATGAAAAACACTTCCCACTGGTTTAAAAAATTTCTCTTAATTCTGGTTACGAGTCAACAGGAATATGGTAGAATTTGAGACTTTTATGAATTAGTTGATTTCGGACTAGTGAATTACGGTGCTCCACTCTACTTGAGGTTCTGTTCAAAAATTTAGCTGCTTTGGTCAGTGCTAATCCGTCCATGGTTTGCAAGAAATAAATTAAAGGCAGGCTCTCAATCTCAAATAAGACAATTTTATCGTAAAATTTATTCCGTAGCTACAGGTCAACAAGTAAGTAATAGACATGATTAATTTTCTTCTTGCGTTTCGCCTGTAAATTTCTATTGAAAGCGGTCTTGTCTCTTCCGTGTTGAGTCTCCGTACGACAGGAAATCCTGTCAACACTAAGAATTCATTAGTTCGAGTATGAAGAATTTTATTTAAGTAAGACAGACCCCGAAGAAAAATGAGTTCCTACTGCTGCTCATACTCTAAAATATGCATTATCACTCGTAATATTTTATGACTTTTTAAACTCGTTAGTTGCAAATGCGTGAAGGTGTTTCTTTGTGGCTTTGATTTGAGTTTCTTGTTATTTCAGGTAATCGTTATTACCGCCATTTTAAAGTGTTGAAAATTTATTGTGTTTGAAAATTTGTCGTTCTACTTTTCGCTGTAGCGATTAATATGTTAAATCTATTGTTCAGGACACGAGTATCAAGCTTACATAGTGCAGAATATTTGTATTATATCCTCAATAGTTCAGATCACGACATTTTAATCTTAGGCTTGAATTTTTTCCTTGTGTGTTACTTTTTATCTTACAGGTTGACTCAGATTATACTCACGTCTCCGCACTTCTAGAGCACTATGTTTGTGTGAACGTGCGCCAGCTTTTGGCCGGAGTTTAAACTAATTTCGAATGGTAGTAAATTACACAAATATTCTAAAAGACGACCTTTTAGTCACTGGACTTCATTTTTTCGTATTGTCAGTGGCATATAAGTCGTTTTTCTGTGGTAACGTTTCTTCACTTTTCCAGAGGCGAAGACCTAATGTCTCCCGGCAGTGATGCCATGGCCATGATCGAAGAGGCCAGAGAAGAAGACCAAAATTCGGAATCTTTTGCATGAAGACGGAGTATTTGTTAAGCGTAGCTCTGTGGAGAGTCATGTCGTGCTTCAATTTGAGGGCCCAAAAAATACATGAACTGAAAGGGAAAGAGGAAGATAGTCACGCACTATTTGACTGATTTAAAATGTTCTTGCGATGTTGCATCTTGTCGGACCGCCTCTTGAGGAAGCCATAACTGTACTTATGTTTCAAGCGACGATCATACGGCTCATTGATATATGTACATATGACAAAATTAAAGCGATTTGTAATTTTCTTGTTTAGTAATGCTTTACTAGTGCGTTTGGAAATAATTTGTAAATTGGTGCCGTTTTCTTTGTACTTAAATGTGCGGTTACATTCCCTTATCTTCTGTTCAAAAGATCGTCTTCGTCGCTCAACACTGATTTTTAGAGGTGCTGTTTCATCAGTGTACCAGATCCTTGGATGACGGATAGTTCACGGCATTCGATGTCAGGATTGCGCGGTGGCAAGAGTGTGTTCATCGTTCAAATAACTTGTGTGGCGATCACGCTCTTTTGTCTCTTCGCTATCCAAACTGAAACTATGCGTACAAGGAGCTGCAGTGCCATTTCTTTCATTTGGGTTCAAACCCGAAAGCGCCTCTCGTTTTCCTAATCTTTGAAACTGAAACTTTATAAGTTCTTGTGTGTACTTAGTAAAGCTTATTGTTTTCCCCGAGAAAATTGTAAAGTCCCTCGACTAACCAAATATTACTTTTTCTTATGCTTAGAACTCCTGCTTATAGGCTTTAGAATCTAATTTTCCTGCATTTTAGCCTTGAGCTTCCCGTTTCTTCCCGGCGAAGATCGGTGATAGCGCCATGATATCTTCGTCTGAACTTCCAGCCGCGACTTCCGAAGGCCGGTGCCCAGAAATACGTTAATTTCCACCTACCAAAATGCAGAATTACTGGAATGGCATCACCGTTGCACTTGTTCAAACTGATCAAAAAGATTGTATATACTAACCTTTTTTTTGTATATTTATTTTACGTGGCTCTTATGATTAAGGCGCTCATGAACTTATTTATATAGCACCATGATAACCAAGAAGTGATTATTATTGAACATACAATTTTATCTCTTGTACTGTACGTAAAGATTTTCTATTTGATTTATCCAAAGTTGAGTTTTCTTTTCCTTCTTTTTGCGAGTTGTTGGCCAATCAACTTCCATTTCCTGTATAACTTTTTGGCAATTATTCATTTCAGAAGTTCAGAATAGTGATGTAAATTAAGCCTACGAGGATTTAGAAAGTCACTAATGTATCAGCAGTTGTGAGTAGCTTTTTAAAATAATATAATTGTTATATTGTTGTTTCAGTTTCTCTTGCATTCATTTGAAACGGAAGTTAGAAACTCTCTACAATTGAGAATGTTCAGGATTCACCTAGCACACCAACCTGTTTTGTTGTCCTTGACGAATTTTTGTTTTATGAGTGCCGGACTAGCTCGTGATGCTGATTCTTGACTATTCGTTTAGCACCAAGTGCGGGGCGCAATTCAAACAGTTTGCAGTTCTCATATTTTACGTCTATTAAATTTAGGCAACGTTGTGTCTAAATTTCATCTTATGTATCTATAAAAAAAGAATATTCATTTGATATTTACCTATTTTTGTCAAATAATATCGGGAATAAGGCTTTAAAAACAAAACGGAGAATATGATATCAACTATGAATTCAAACGTTCGCATGCTTTCAGCAGTAAAATTGGTTAGATGTAGTTTTAAATGATAGTATTAATGTATCCCCGACACGCCACTCACACCATGAAAAGAGAACCACTGTTGTCGCCCGTAGCGCGCCCTCAGGTCACACCCCTGTTTAGCGTGGGCCGTTGGAGCCTGTATATCGGTGTGCTGCCACGGTCTCCAAGTGACTTGATTTCTTTCTTAAATGTACCATGAATATCCCCGAGGCGTTCAAGGTACCGTCCCAGTTTGAAATACAGGGGTTGGACAAAATAATGGAAACTCCTAACATGTTGGAATCATAATCTTTGAATATGATATAAACAATCAAAATTTGACACATTTTGATGTTTCATTGTTTATTATTGTTGATATTTGAGATTTTGTTGAAATTAATTGTTTTTTAACAATTTTTTTACAGAAAAATTGGTTATTGCCTTATAAAAATGGCGGACCTCTCTGACTTTCAAAGAGGCCAAATTGTTGGTGCTCGGGTGTCAGGTGTTAGTGTAACAGAAACTGCCAGAATGCTAGACGTTTCAAGAGATACGGTCTCAAAAGTAATGACTGTCTTTGAAAGAGAAAAAAGAACGTCATGAGCAAAGCACAGGTTTGGCCGAAAGTCGAAGTTGTCTGAGAGAGACCGTCGGACTCCAAATCGAATTGTTAGAGAGGATCGCAAGACCACGGCTCTTGAAATCACTGCAGACTTCAATGAACACCTACAGCACCCAGTTTCCACAAAAACTGTTCGTCGGGAGCTGCACAAATCTGAATAATACGGAAGAGTTGCAATTAGAAAACCTTTGCTCTCAAAGACAATTGTTCCGAAGCGTTTCGAGTCACCCATTCAAATAGGTAGAATTGTTAAAGGATGGCACAAGGAACGTTCAAATGAAGTTGAGCATCTCATCTTGCCACCACAATCCCCAAACCTTGACATTATTGAGCATTTACAGTCGATTTCTAAGATTCAAGGAGTCGATTTCCTCCGTGGGCTCAGTGGCGGACTGGTAGCGTGATGGCCTCGTAACCGAGAGGACCCGGGATCGAATCTCGGGTCAGTCTAAAAAAAAAAAACCTTTATNTTAAACTTCCTTTTCCAAGGGAAGTACTCCGTGGTCACGTGAAAAGCATTTTCACGTAACCAGGGAGTACTTCGCTTGGAAAAGAAAGTTTAAAAACCTCGCATCCCTCACCACGTAAGTAGTTTTAGGGCATTGAAAACCCAACGGTAAAGCGTGTTTGAATTAATTCAAAGGTTCCGCTGCCATCGTCTCTACGTAAGCCGAGGGTGTTTTACCTGAAGAATAGGCTAAAATTCCTTTGGAAATGATTCATAATTTATATGAATCAATACATTTGCGAATTGAGGCGGTAATTGCATCAAAAGGTGGACCTACACTATATTAAAATGTATTTTGTTTCTTTTCCAGGGTGTTTCCATTATTTTGTCCAACAATTGTATATAAAGAACTCAGATTGCCAGTACATTTATTGTACGAGAATCTAACCTATGCGTATGTAATTGC
>VOMN01021613.1:0-11646 GCA_014899125.1 Orchestia grillus
GTACCATATATGACCCACTTCGGAGTCAACGTGTTAATTGTAAAACATCTTCTCCTGTTGTCCTTACGAGAAAAACTCCAAAAATCTTAAGGCCCTTTTCCCTCACCAGCTGAAAGCACCCAGCCTTGTTATACAACTCCTGCGCGTGGCTGTGAAACCACGAGTCCGGTCCTCAGGAAGAGACATCCGAACCCCAACACAGGAACGTCATCATTCATTAACAGCAGGGTAGCATTTATTATTGTCTAGGATAACAGACGAACGACATAAGACTGTGCACTAGATTCATTACAAAATAAGTTGATGACTTAAATTTGTAATTCGATCAAAAAATTTCCAAGTGTGGAAATAGGTGTGTTACAAAAAGCTAACGAATAAATTTGGTTAGTGTGCCACGAAACATTTCAATTTCGGTATCAAAATTCTACTATATTCATTGTTATCAAAACGAAACGAAGAGCGTACACTCCTCAATTATACGCTAAAATACAAATTCGGCAATATACCGATGAATCGGAAAATAATAATTTTCTGTCAAAAATTCTACATGGAGCACAAATTTTCCAAGCCAATTTTAGAGCTCCGTTTAGTGGATCGCAGTGCCGTTGCAGCAGCTGTAGTCAAGCGCGTGAACAAAAAGAAAACTGAAAATGAAGTAGACTGATTGATACAGTATACAGAGCGTTAATAAAGTTTTAAAAAAATTACCGATCTATAAAATCACACATCTCCATCATCCATACCTTTAATACCCGTATTGAATATGAATGGGCTTTGAGGCTTTTATCGTTGTTACGTAGAAATTGCCAAACCTAAATTTCAGTTTCACGAGTGGGATCTTTTTGGCTGGAGCCAGCAGTGGCACGTCACATTAGATCTGCACTCGTCAAAATGGATCCTATTATGATGTAGATATTTCAAATCTTAAAACCACAGTTCTCTTTTTTCAAAATAATCTTTTAATTGAAAGGTAAAAAGATTACATGATGATTCCAGGAAACGTTTAAAATATTAAAAACTTCTGAAAGACCCTACAGCGTAGAAGTTAGCGTTAGTGCAAGACGTCGCTTGCTCGACATGATAGACAACCGTTTTCTGATACAAGTAGAAAATGAACAAAAACAAAACCGACAGCCTGCATGGCATTATGAACTCGGAACCCATAACAGCTCGCCGCATAAAGCGCCTACGAGTCTCCAACGCATATAGCGAGGGATTGCTCGAGGGAACTCGTAGCTCTCAACGTAAACTGCCCGAGACAGACGCGATCAACAAACCCTTGAAGGGGCTCAGAATTCCTCCTTACCCTCAAGGAGGTACAAATCCACATGATAGGCTGCAAGGAAGCTACCTCGGCACCTATTTACATAAGCAGGCAGGCATCGTGCCTGGAACACGAGGCACTGCGTGGGCTGCGTGAGGGTGGAGGAGCTGCCTGGAAAGCTGTAAATCTCAGCTCAGCTTTCAGTAACTCGATACTCACGCGCGGTCTGGACTTGGTGCGGCGGTGACGGCCGTCCGATGTGCTGGAGCTCTCAGGTCTCTGAAACGACTGGTTGGTGGTGGCGGCCAGAGGTGGAGCGCGTCTGGATGCTGATGGAGTGGCATGCGTCTCTAGAGGATGAGGATTCGTAGCAGGTGAAAGTGGATCCGTAGCAGGTGAAAGAGGATCCGTAGCATGCGAAAGAGGATCCGTAGCAGGTGAAAGAGGATCCGCAGCAGGTGAAAGAAGATCCGCAGCAGGTGAAAGAGGATCCGCAGCAGGTGAAAGAGGATCCGCAGCAGGTGAAAGAGGATCCACAGCAGGTGAAAGAGGATCTGCAGCGAGTGAAAGGGGATCCGTAGCTAGAGAAAGAGGATCCGTAGCAGGAGAAAGAGAATCCGTAGCAGAGGAAAGAGGATCCGTAGCAGAGGAAAGAGGATCCGTAGCAGGGGAAAGAGGATCCGTAGCAGGGGAAAGAGGATCCGTAGCAGGGGAAAGAGGATCCGTAGCAGGGGAAAGAGGATCCGTAGCAGATGAAAGAGGATCCGTAGCAGGTGAAAGAGGATCCGTAGCAGGTGAAAGTGAGTCGAGATTAGATGACAGAGGATCAGTGTCAGGTGGAAGAGGATCACTGACAGGTAGAATAGGATCATTTATATATGCAAGAAGATCATTAACTGATGGAATAGGATTACTCACAAGAGGAAGTGGAGAAGTTACACGTGGATGAACATTAACAGGTGGTAGATCATTGGTTTCGACTTGAAGTGGACTGACTGCTTCAAAGGATGGACAAACATCGAATAAAATGGAATACGTACAGAGTGTTAGAGGATCGGCAATGAGTGACAGAGTTTGGATATTTGTAGGTAGAGGGTGGGAATCAAGCGGCAAAGGATTGGCACCAACGGGAAGTATATCGGTAAAATGTTGTACAAAATTGCTGAGTTGTAGATAAGAATCATTGAGAAATAGGAAACAGAAGTCATAGCGATTAGATGTTGAAAACTTCGGACTCGGGCATTGCGTGCTATGGGCGGAGGCTCGGGAAACAGAAATATATTCACGTCCGGATGCAAAAACTTTCTGGCACAGTTCAAAATTGCGAGCAGCGTTTGCTTTTCGAACGTCAACCTTCAACGAAGACGCGGAAATGTCAATCGCAGGCATCATGGGGTGCGGGTACTGCGAATTCCAAGTCGTCGTTCGAGAAGTAACTCTGCAGTCTTGTGCAATCATGCCGTTTTCTACTCGAGGGCCGTTAGTCATCTCGTGGGAGTCACAATTGGTTTCGTTTCTCTCTTCACAAAAACACACCTCCTGGGCCTGCTCAACGTCGTCGTCGTCGTCATTGCGAAGCTGCAAAGCATTTCGATCACCAATGCCGCTTACTTCTCTCGAAATATTCACTCTGTCTCGCTTCCGGGATCTTCGCTGATATTTTCCAACATCTTGGAATACTTGACTACACAAGTTAAATTTGCTTTCGTTTATGTCATGCTGGGTGTAGCGTAGATGACACTTTTCGCTCTTCCAAACGCAGGAGACTGTAAAACCTCTGATGAGGTCGAGCGTCAATATCTTACTTTTATGACACCGGTCCCACTGGTGAGAACAGTCACTCTTCAGAAAATCGACTGTTTCAGTACGGTAATTGTCTTCCAAGGGCAACACCTCTTTCAGGGAGGACTCTGTCGTAGCAGACTGTAGAGCTTGTACTGAGACTCTGCTGTCGCAAGGGGAAGCGTCTCGTTGAGAAGATGCTAGACATACAGGGTCGCTGGAATAACTAATGGTTACCGAGTCGATTGAAGATCTTGTGCTCGAGTAGACCAGGAGTAGGACTAGTAGAACTATGGAGTTTCTCACTGAATAGAAAGGACACAAATTCATACCCTTGTATATTATCTGACGTCACCTGAAATATATGAAAACAATTTAGTGCATGAAAGTTTTCACAAGTGTTAAAAAATAACTATTTTGAAAAGTTTAAATAATTTTGTAGCCAAAGCAACAAATTTGTGAACAATAAAAGGTTCTTTCCGACTTGAAAAAATACACATTGCTTCCCACAGCAAACAGCAGATGTACAACAGACGCAAACTTCCTTCAGCACCAACATCGTCCAGTGTGAGGGCGCAGATCATCTTGCAGGACGTAGCAGGGATATGAGAATAAGACACCGCTATCAATAAGACGGGAACTTTTTGCACTGTATACAATTTAATAGTTCACGTTAGCCTAACTTGATATTGACGCCCAGGCTGCGTGCTTGTGTGTAGCCCTGTTTCAGGCCAAAGCGTCAGTAACTCAAATATTCGTCTATTCTGGGAAGCTCATGTTGAAATGACTCTTTCCTCGACTCCTAGCGCTTAAGCTTATTTCCAAGTCTTGTGCGGACAGCCCTTATCATGACTTTGGTTTACCAAGTACATAGTTTGGTTTGCCACATATATGGTTTGGCTTACCACATATATGGTTTGGTTTACTGCTTACATAGTTCGGTTTACCACATATATGGTTTGATTTACCACATAGTTTGGTTTACTAAATATATTTATTTTTTAAACTTCGGCTCAGAAATTGGAAGTGTTTAGATTGCGTGCTAGCATTAGAAATGGCTAATAGCATCAAAAGCCGAGAACAATATTTACAAGTCTTTGACGATGTGTCTGGGTTCCGCAAAATATAATGGGGAGTACCAGAGGGACTAATTTTAGGTCCCTTATATTTTTTATATAGATTTATGACATGCAAAAGTTTTCAGATCGGCTACAGCATGTCCCTTTCACTGACGATATCACGGTGTTCGTGGGTGGGCAGATTCTGCTATTCTCGGTGACTTGTTTCTTTTCCAACTGTTGAGTATTGACAGACGGCTTTATTGCAAAAGATTTTCTTGAAATAAATCAAAAACTTTATACCTGGTATTTTCTATCACTAATACATCTGTAGTTCAACAAATTTCCATTCTTAATTCACCTATGTCACTTGCAAGAGAATCGGAATTCTTTTGTATTTGCTTGTATAACTGGCTGACTTTCACTGACATACTTGCATGGAAGTCGGCAGGCCTGTCGGCTTTATGTGTTCCCTGGCCCAGGTTGTAACGCGTTATGTTCTGAGGAAACTATTATTTTTCGCTGGTCCATCCATGCTTAGTATTCGGGATGGTGGTCTGGGGAAACTCGAGTGTGACGACGTTGTCGAAGCTCTGAAGTTGCAAGGTCGATCTGTTAGGATAATATTTTCTGTCCTGTATCTTCTGTATTAACCACCCTGTCTCACTTTTCGCCACCCTTTCGATAAATTTACAAAATAATTGATAAAAATGCTCTAGCGGACAATAGTATAGACTATTATGAATGAACGGGTGAAGAAGTTGGATTGGGTTTGTTTTTCATTTTTACGTTTCCCTTTCTAGTATGTCGGTTCATTCGTGTCTGTCTTCTCATTATTTGGCCTTACAGCTCACTTACGTCCGTCTTGTGCATATTTTGCATGTCTGTTTCGCGTCTCTTTCTCACGTGGAGCTTGCGCGGAGAAACACATGTGAGCGTCGCTTCCACGTCTCGGAAGCTGCACGCGTCTTCTCATATTGTGTTTATTTTATCCTTGTGCTTTTTTATAGCCTCAGTAAGTTCAATTGTAGTGAGTTATAGTCGTACCAATAATAATTATATGATGAAGTGACCTTAGATGAAATGACATTTTTAGCTCCCTAGTCGTTATTTTAAGTTCACCTGGATAGTGCTGATGGACTAGCTAAGAGCTTGGAAACGGCATTTTATCCATTGAATAAAGGAACTTTTATAAACTAGGATGTTCGCTTTTGAATTTTATTGCTCACCAGTGTATGCATATTCTGTTGTACTATTGCTCCAGGAGTGAATAGACGAGATTATTCATTCCCTAAAGTTCCAAATCGAAATAAAATATGACCAGGAGAGAGTGAAGACACGGTGCCATTTAGTACAGACTGAAGAAAATATGGAAACTATTCACATGCTCCCAGTACACTGATTCATCAAATTAAAAAGGACGAGGAAGAAAATATAAAGAATAGTCAGCCAAAAAGGTATGAACATAGAAAGAAGCAAAGTGGGCACGAAAAATTGAAGTCCCGAAAGACCTAGCCATAGCTGAGGTAACCTAACAGTCTCCATACCATAAGATAGACAAAGCTAACTAAAAACCTCTAGTGCCTATGGACTATCCTATGTCTCTTGAGGGGGGGAGGGGGGGGCTCTTGTAATGAAATAATATTCTTTTCAATAAATGTTTTTTTTCGATTGGCTGAAATTACCTTTCAATTCAAAACCCGCACGTGGATGCATGCGTTCAGTTATGGTAAGTCGTTGCAACGCTTAAAAAATGATGAAGTAGCCCCAGTGTAACGGGTTCATAATGTTGCAATCTTTTTTTGAACGAAGGTCTGAATTAGCTCTTTCCTTTAAATAGTTTGCAAAGATGTTCATTTGAAGCAAAAGTCCAATTGTTTTTGAGACTGGGAGCGAAGACTTTCGTTTTAAAAATAGAATTAGCTACAGTGCTTCAAAAATTTGCCTCAATTTTTTTGTGTGCTCCATGAGCCCAGTGACCTCTCCATTCTCATCGCGAGGCCATTTTTGCGAGGCGGATATTTGCTAATTTATTCATTAACTTCGCGGAGTTTGTCATCGCGCCGTCCATGCCTCAGATACGAGCCAGCAAATTTGCGCGTACATTTTACAAAGGTTGTACAAGGCGAGTCTATTGAAGCCCAAAATAGAAATAATCAACATGAGCATGAACATATTGCAGTTAAAAATGGAAAATTTACTCGTATGGCTGCGAGCCTAGAACTTCACTGAAGCACTAAGACAAAATTGTTCTCAGGGCTGTTGAACGTTTCTACCTGATCACGCTCATGGTGACAGTGAATTTCCGTGACGATTTAATTCAAGTTATACCACAATAACGCGAGTTTTTAGAATTTAGGAAAGCACAGCCTCCACTGCCAGCATAAAGTATTTCATTTCGAAGAGACCAAAAGCTAAAGTAAAACTGAAGGTAAAGTCGACAAAAAGACAGAGAAATGGTGAACTCGCCTAAGAGGTTGGCGGTACGGTACATTAGTCTCTCCTGCGAGACAAGCAAGACTGGTAGATCGAAACCAAATCCAGTTTTCTGCAATACAGTAGATTGCTAGTGAGTTTAAAGCTACCAATCCAAATGAAAGGTGAGAGAAAGAAAGTGACGAGAAGGGACCGCTTAGAGTAGAATATAAAGAAAGAGGATACATGCACAGGCTGTGTTCCCATTCAGGATCTCCTACACATAGAAACGGCAAGTTAAGAATGAAGAAGAAGAAAAGACAAAGAAGAGACAGCAAAGAAGGTCCGAAAATTCAAAAGCGCTATGTTAGTATGAGAGATAGAACTCCTGAAGGTCTATCGATTGACAGTATCCGTATACCTGGTCCTTTTCCCCGCGTGAAAGTCGTGAAGAGGTCATGCATAATGTCTTCTGCACGGCGTGAAGTGCCCAACATAAGCGGGGGCACACAAGCATCCCGCAGTTCCGTGCGGGATGCACGTAACAGTGACGAGCAGAATTGCACTGAGAGTAAAAATTCCCAGGCAGACACCAGTTCTAATTTCTCATTTCTTTTTCACGCCAATGCAACACTTCGCATAATTTACAAAAATGTTGCATAAGCTTTTTATAAAATGTCTATGTTTCACATAGCATAACCAACAATCTTTTACTGAAATTTATAGTTAAATGTTTCGCGTGTTAATCGTAGATTTGATGATTGACAATTTCTCCCTCTTTGAAAATTGCATACAGCGTTACAAGCAAGAAATAAATGGTGAAAAATTTCTAGAATGTTACCTCAGGGAACGTTGTACGATTGCACTGGACTTATTTGTAGATCAGTGTACGTGAGCAACACATGAAGGTGATCGTAAACGGGATATATTTTACGGTGGAAATGTCTCCAGTTGATATTGAGCTTCTTTTTAGCAACGAGGACACTTTTGGTGCCGATGGACACTCACAAGCTGGTGACGGGCACTGGACGGGCGCTGGAACTCCCACTCACAGTTTGCTCTGCGACCTAAGCGGGGAAGCGTGGGCAAAAGGGGAAGTAGGGAGAAGCGCGCGAGTACATAAGGAAAGGAGGGGATAGAAGAGGGGGAAAAAAAGGATGAGCAAACCGGGGGCAGGGGGCGATAGCAAGGGTGAGAAGAGCCAGAGAAGAAGAGGGAGAAGAGCTAGGGAGAAGAGCTAGGGAGAAGAGCTAGGGAGAGGGGAAGTAGAGTAAGTGGGAGGCCGGCCAAAAGCACTCGACTTAATGTTGTTTGCAACCGAGCATCTGCAGCAAAGAGCGCCAGCGCTCTCCTAATGCTGTCAGAGCAAGATTTGCCCTGCCATCTGTAGGCAAAGTAAAAGGAATGTCCCTGGGCAAAAAATTCAGATTTATCTTGTTTTTACGCTCCGAATGACCCGAGGTAGCAAAATGGTGAAAAGCTTGGCAAAAAATTTCGGAATCACACGGGCTGGGCTCAAGCAGGCATTTCATATGCATGAGCAATTCAATGAGTAAAGACGATTTTCACCTACCCATTCGTATCTTTCTAAGAGGAAGAATTACATTTATTCTTCAGAATCTTTTCTATATTGCTATGCGCTTTTGGTGAGGTGCAATCAGCTTCTGTACCTCTCCCGGCAATGGGCTTAGTCGCTGACTTTACCGTCGCTTCCCGGACTTCATCCTATGCCTTGGAAGGACAACCGTGCAGCGCACCTCCTCTAATGGGCTGCAGATGGGATTATCCGGTGCCCCCAGAGCAAATGGTGGCATGCCTGCTATGTAGCGCAAACCGTAGCTTGCTTGCCTTCTATTGAGGAGGCCCCAGGTTTGATTCCGGGCAGATTTTTTTGGGTAAGAAGATTAAGCTCGATATTCCTAAATGGTGGTACGCCAATGCGCTTCGATCCAATGAACCGCATTGAATTCCTGGCGTACTGTAAGGATGGATTAGCAAAATCAACTTTCTTCGTACCGGACGGATAGCCTTCCAATTTTACCCACTTGTGTAACTCGATGAAAGAAGCATGTTTTCTTAAGTCATTTTTTCGATATTTTTGAAAGAACTAAATATTTTTAAAAATATTAGTAAATATTAGTAAGGACGGACCTGCATGGTCTTAGCAGATTACGTTAGTATAAGAAAATATTCCCAGAATGTATTTCAAGCAGCCTTGATGCGTAATTTGGTTATTTATACCTAATACGTCAACAAATCATTGCTTCCTGCCTGTGTATTTCACCATCACCTCGGCCAAGCCAGGTGAGGCAAATGTTTCAACTGCAAAGTTAAACACTTTTCGGAATTCAACTTTTCCCGAGAGAGCGAGGAAGCGAGGGAAGATAGCTAATAAATGAGCACATATATCAACGGAAATCGCGTTCATCTGAGAGAGACAAATGCTTGTTGTATAACTTTTTTTACCTTGGGTTTGTTTCATGCGTGACTTCCTTCGTATTTTTGCATTGAAGATGATACCTTTCTGTTCGGCAACGTTGCTCTTTAAATGTTTTTTACTCTATTTCTCCTTTTTATTAAGACAACCGTCATATGGAGTTTTGTTCAAATGCTTGAAAAAACACTTAACATAGCAAATCATTTTTTGATAAGAAATTCATAAACACTAATAATTCAAATCTGTACCTGCAAAACTGACAACAGTATTATTTTGATAGAGTTAGATATTATTTACCAGCAAACAATGCGCTATTATATTTTGAAATCAATGAAGAATAGTTCTAACGAAGTACTGAAACTGGTGCACTGCCCATGGGCACATGTATTAGGAGGGAGCTTACGCTCGCCTCAGTCTGCGATCCCGATTCAGATNTCCTTCCTTAACTCATGGTCATGCAGTGCAGCAGTCTCAGTGCTTGGTGTGCATCATTATAAACTGAAAATATATGAAATGCATCTTTTGCACATAATTGGCATGGAACTCCATAATAATGAAACCTTTATCATTTATTTGATTCTCATATAAGATGAACTGTTTGAACTTTGTTATGCTAAGGCTCGTACAGTTTTTTGTCCTACAATCATAATGAAACTTACTTCATTCGAAGTGAAATTTCAGGGTCAAAGAATTCTATTAAATTGTTCCCCATTTTTGGAAAAAACAGAAGAATTAAACCCAAAAATGTGAGAAAAACCAGAACATTTAACATTTTTTTTTCAGTATATTCTTAAAACCAAGCTCTTTGATTTTTCAAAAAACTATTGAATAAACGTTTTTTATTGCAGCGAAACACTTCAAATTAGATCAATCCCATTGAAGTATCATGTGAACTGAGTAGCACTTTGAAAATATTTAAAAACTAATATTTTTAAAAATATTTAGTTCTTTCAAAATATCGAAAAAATGACTTAAGAAAACATGCTTCTTTCATCGAGTTACACAAGTGGGTAAAATTGGAAGGCTATCCATCCGGTACGAAGAAAGTTGATTTTGCTAAAGGAACAAACTGGTAAAAAAGATATACAAACTGGTAAAAAAGTTTATAAAATAACCCATTTGGCATGTGATGAAGGCTTCAAAGGGAACAAGACAAGGGTTGGGGGTAAACTGTAGGGCTAAAAACCTAGCTTTAGATGGAAATTTTTCAACACCAAATATCGGACTTGTCGAACTCCTGCAGATTAATTTCAATTTTTAGTCACCAGAATTCACTCTATTTGTGGAAATGTTTCCTCTACACAAAAATGAAACGACAAAGATCACTAAGAACAGAAAACAGCGATTGCTTCCAGATGGCCGATTCTTGGCATCGCAATCAAATTTTAAGATTCAGGTACTGGCAGTCGATTTATGACCCCTTTAAAATATCGTTCTTTTTTATATTTTTTAAAAGATGAAGAGACGTCCAGGATTTCGATATTCCAATCATAACGACAGAATTTTTGTTGCTAATCTTCAATGGAAGGACCTGCTGAGGCCCCGCGCTTGAATGCCTTGAATATGGCATCCAATATATGGACCTGCCGAGCAATCGCTGCTCAGTTCGCGGGGGTACATCCGCCGGTCAGTGTAGTCGAATTGGAAGGTTCACTTCCGACCGCGTAAACGCAACAGCCACGCCACCACATACGTAGCCAATGACCGTTAGCAGGAAAAATTCCGCATCCAGTTTAGAAGCATATAAGCTGCAATTCAGAGCTTCCTCTCTCAAGTTCACATTAGCCTTAATAAAAAGTGAAGAGTCATCTCAATCTGCCTGTCCTCACTCAGTACGTGACATTGTAAGTCGCGCACGGAAAAAACGAATATCGCAGCGAAGTATCGAACTGAAGGGGCATCGGTGATACTACAAAATGACCTGCCCTTTGATCTTCAGCTCTCCTACATACATTGCCGTGCTCCAACTACGCTGCATCTGCTCAAGGTTTGCCGTATGTCAACAAATGACTAGGACGAGCTTAGTGGGCAAGTTCTTCATTAAGTGCTAAAGATAAATGAGAGTAATTGGTGTCATGACTAACCCCTTTCGTGGTTTTCCTTGGAAAGATGAATTTTAATCTAATAGCCATTGTATAAGATACTAAATTTCATATTTT
The DNA here is from genome assembly GCA_014899125.1 of Orchestia grillus. Lineage (NCBI taxonomy): Eukaryota > Metazoa > Arthropoda > Malacostraca > Amphipoda > Talitridae > Orchestia > Orchestia grillus. Next base: position 11,116 of record VOMN01021613.1, read on the forward strand.
CAGCGGCTTTACTTTATACGAATTTAAAAATTAAAAAAGACCATTTTCATACAAGCGGCATTCGAGGATCGTAAAAAATAACACGGGGCCGACCAAATTTTGTTCCAGTCAACTCTTGGTTCCAAAAAAAGCTTCTCGATTACGCAAACAGCCCTCGGGCCCCCGAATTCAACAAAAGGTCTGCCAATTTTGGTCGTTTGAAGCACTGTAGCGCATCTCAATGATCGCTCTCCCCGCGGCAGCCCTGGCAAAAGAATTCATTTCAGGAGCTAATGAAGCTGCGTAAAGCCTGCGCTTAACGAAAGCCCTCGCGGTGCAGAAAATGAACTTCCGAAGATAAACTGAGCACGGACAATGGAAGCGCCTCTAAAATATTGAGGCCGGTGTGAAATTGAGAAACGAAGCCTTAAAGGCAAACTCGATTGAAATGAAATTCGTTAGGTAAATTCAAAATGTCAGTCGAGCCCGCCTGACAAGCCTGTTTGGCAGGCCCGTTTGGCAGGCCCGTTTGGCAGGCCCGTTTGGCAGGCC
>VOMN01021615.1:0-61411 GCA_014899125.1 Orchestia grillus
TGCTGCGCTGGCGATTGCTGTGGTAGCGATTGTTGCGTCAGTGATTGTTGAGATGATTGTTGCGACGGAGATTGTGGTGGAAGACATTGAGGCTGAGATTGAGGCTCAAGAGACTTTGGTGAAACTACTTGTGGTTGTGATAGTGATTTTTGTTGTAGTGATTGTTGTGTTAATGAAGGTTGTGTTAGTGATTGCAGCGGTGATGACGGTTGTTGGGACTGTTGTTGCGATGACGGTTGTTGGGACTGTTGTTGCGATGACGGTTGTAGTGACGATGATTGTTGGGGCGATGGTTGTCGTGATGATGGTTGTTGTGGTAATGGCTGTTGGGGTGATGCTTGTTGTGGTGATCCTTGTTGAAGTGATTGTTGTTGAGGAGATGGCTGTTGTGAAGATAGATGCGGTGATGAAGGTTGTGGTGATTGCGGTTGTGACGATGGCGGGTGCTTTTGGTGTAAATGTTGCGGCAGATGTTGTTGTTGCTCTTGTCGCGGTGGTGGTTGCTGTTGCTGTAGCGATGGTTGATGAAGAAGCTGCTGCTGTTGTAATTGTTGTTGCCGTGGTTGTGGTTCTGATTGCTGTTGTTGCAAATGTTTTCGTTGAGGGTGATGATGTCGATGTTGTTCTACTTCTTTGCCATCTTTTTGTTGTTGTGGTTGTTGTTGCGGTACTGGTAGCGGTTGCTGTGTTTGTAGTGGTTGAGCGAGTGAGTGTGGGGGCTGTTGTGAGAGTGACAATTGCTTTTGTTGTTGTGTGTGTGCTTGAGGTAAATGCGGTTGAGGTTGTTGTTGTTTGTGTAGGGGTTGCTGTTTGTGTAGTGGTTCTTGTGGTTCCTGTGGTTGTTGCGATAGTTGCAGTTGTTGTTGGTGCTGTTGAGTTTGGTAATGATACGTGAGGTTTGTAACATTAGCAGCAGATGCGACTGAAGAGATGATGGACACCTGAGGAAGCCTATCGTTGGCGTACTCGTGGCCTTCGCCAGAGTGATGACGTCCACTGTCGATTGACTGGCGAGGCGTTTCCTCCATGACCATCTCACCAGTCTGTGGCGAGTCCACAACTTCTTCCCCCGGGGCATTTCTCAAAGAACGGGTCCGAGAAGGATGACGCATAGCCTCTATGCTTGGATCCAGTTTAATTTTCTTTTCTTCTGGTCCATCGTAATGGGTGTGAATGGAATGAACAGACACATTCGAGCTTGGAGTGCCCGCTCGAGAGTTATGGGAGGACGTGGTCGAATGGTGTGCATCGTCAACACTGGAACATCTTCTCTCACCCGCGTTCTGCAGTTGTTGCTGTCTCTCCCTCTCTTTGTCAGTGTTTCGCATCACTTCAGCGATCTTTACTTTAACGTACTCGAAAGGAAACATATTCATTTGCTTGCTATCTTTCGATTCGTCTTCCTGAGCACCCGCAACAGCACCATGGGAAGCGTTACTAGGGGAAGCTGTGGCGATTGTGTACCCAGACGCAGGAGGAGTGCGCGACTTCAGCTGTTGCTGCTGAGATACAGCTGACACTTGGAGAGGAGGCCCATGCAGCTGCTGCTTCTGCTGACTTGGATGCGACATCTGTAAATGTTGCGAGTGAGGAGGCTGTGGCTGCTGTTGGGGCGTAGAACGTTGAATTTGTTGCTGCTGATTTTGAGGCGATGGTTGACGTTGAACAGATGAGGAGCCACTTTGAAATTGTTGCTGAGGTTGTTGAGGGGAGGATGCAGGAGGTTGTTGAGGGGACTGCAGAGGGGACGGAACACAACCCTGTTGCAGGTGCTGAGCACGGCCGCGCTGAAGCTGCTGCTGCTGTTGTTGTTGGTCACGAGACGATTGGGCGATGCGAATGATCTGGCGTTCATCCACCGACAAATGCATGGCTTGAGACGAACTCTGAGAACCCTTCTGCTGTTGATGGTGCTGCTGTTGCGGCACCTGTTGTTCTTGTTGTTGCTGCTGCAACTGTTGCTGTTGCAGTTGCTGTTTTTGCAGTTGCTGTTGCTGTTGTTGCTGCTGTTGTTGTTGTAGTTGCTGCTGTTGTTGCTGTAGATGCTGATGCTGCTGTTGCTGTAATTGGTGTTGTTGTTGCTGTAATTGCTGTAGCTGTTGCTGTTGTATTTGTTGCTGTGGTTGCTGCTGTTGTTGCTGTTGTTGTTGTTGTTGCTGCTGCTGGTGTAGTTGTTGTAGTTGCTGGTGATGCTGTTGAAGTTGGTGCTGCTGTTGGTGGTGACTCAAGTTCTGAGCTGAAGGATGAGACGCTGGAGACGACGCGTTATGCAAAGAGACTGCCAGGGACACAGCAGGAGACGACGACAAGTACGACTGAGTAGGAGTAGGAGCAGGGCTGTGACGCGACACAGCGCTGGACTGAGAAAGATGAAGTGACGGCTGTGAAACTGCAACCATGTGAGGAGATACCATCGATCGGTGTGGAGACCGTGAGTCGATTCTTTCTTTGATCATGTGATCCTTATCGCCTGGATGCAAAGAGTGTGAAGAATTAGCGGAGGCCCCAGAGTTCGGTGGGTGTACTTGCGGCGCTGTCGACTGGTGACCACGACCCTTCCACTGGTCAAAGGTCTGAGGGTGGACGACCTGAGGCTGTCTGCCGTCACTTCTTGGAGCGTCCATGGAAGTGCGAATATACGTTCCCTGTCGTTCCGAGCTTTTCTTCTGCTCGGTAACAGTGAATTCGCGGTTTATGACCGAGTCCACATGAGCCTGCATAGATGTAGGGTAATTGTGATGAACATTACCCGGGTGCTGCTGTTGATGCTGCTTTTGTTGTTGAAGTTGTTGCTGTTGCAGTTGTTGTTGCTGCTGCTGCAATTGTTGCTGTTGCTGTATTTGTTGCTGTTGAAGTTGTAGCTGTTGATGTTGCTGTTGCTGTTGTCGCTGTTGTTGCTGTTGTTCCTGTTGTAGTTGTTGCTGGTGTTGTTGTTGCCTCTGTTGATGTTGCTGCAGTTGCTGCTGCTGGTGATGGTGCTGCTGCAAGCCAGTGGCTGACTCCTTGTGCTCTCCAGGCTGCAAAGCATGCTGTGCTGGGTTACCATTGCCACTACTGCGAGGTTCAGGCCCATCATCAACGGTCACTATCTCTTTCTCACCCCCGTGGATGTGAAGCAAAGACGGCGAAGAAATTTGCTGCCCTCCTACTACACGTTTGTCGCCCCCCGAGTTTTTTTGCAGCACTCGAGTGCTGGTAGGATTGATGGTTTGAGCGGTCGACGAGTCTTCGCTAGGTTTTGTGAACTGACTTTGAATGACGTGATTAATTAAACAAGCAGCTGTTATGTTTTGGACAGGAGCTGCGTTTTTCTCACTAAGCGCTCCTAGGACCTGCTTGTTGTGAATCGAATTTTCGATTTCTTCTTCTTTGCTTTTATAGAATGGCATCGTGTTGCGAACACCTCGTTCATTTCTCATATCCAATTTTTCTGCCGTGTGAGTTATTCGCACCTCACCATAGTGTTTCGGGTCGAGCTTCTGCGCGTGCGAGAGAGGAGGAGGTGGTTGTTGCTGTTGCTGCTGTTGTTGGTAAGGCACAGTGCGTTTAACATCATGCAAGGCTTGAGTCGCGCTAAGTACGCTCACGCCGCTGCTAGAGTTGTGTGTCGGGCGCATGTCCCGCCGGTTCTCGACAGCACCAGCAGAGTGTGCAGCGTTGCTTCTCTTGCCGGCGATGTCAGCTAGGTTGTGAAGCGCCTCGTGCTGGTGCCTGGGAGAGAAGCGCTCATTCTCAAGCAGCGTAGCATTACGAGGTGACGCGCTCTTTGGCGGACCGTAATGAGCCGCTTTAGACTGGGGAGGAGGCAGGGGCTGACGACTTATAACAGAGCGGATGCGGCTCTGCGGGTTGCAACCAGCCATGTTCAGGTACTCGTGAGGCGATGCGTGGTTCACCTCAGATGAGGGAGGTGTGGGAGTGGCGTCCCGGGCAGACGCGGGCGAAGGAGACGGGCGAGAGGCGTCTGAAGAGCTCAAATAATAAGGTTGAGAGTGCGGAACTGCATAACCAGTAGAATAAGGAATGCTAGTGCGGGCCTCGGCTGATGAGCGTGGCACGTTCCCGTGCATGTCGTTCGAATGGATCTCGACTACCTGGTGATCTGATCTAGGATCTACAGATCGATGCTCCAAAGAACGAGGATCCAAGGTCCTAAGGTCGATCTGCCTAAGGTCAGAACGATGGTCCAAGTGCCTGTGATCAATTGAACGATGATCGACGTCAGAACGATGCTGTTCCACCATACGATGGTCTATAGACCGCGGATCCACGACTCTCTGGTTAACTAAACCTTGGTTAATATTCCTACGATCAATTTGCGACCCGTTGTTCAAATTCCTATGGTCTCTGGGATCAGCTTGGGGACTGGGATCTCGAGGAGTAGAGCGAGGGGAGCCTCTCACTTCCTTGTCTTGCGGAACACCACGGCGGCCCACCATCTGCTGCGACGTGTTGTAGTCAGTCTCGACAATGATTTGTCGATTATCCAACTGGTTACCGCTATAAGAAGACGGCCGACCGTAATAAGGGGAATTCGAATAATTTGGATTGTTAGACGATATCTGTGTCTTAGGAACTCTATACACCTCCCGCTCATAATTAGAAGAAGGAATTGAGCGAGGTATAATTTCAACTCCTGGCCTGGATTCGTACTGAAGTCCATCTTTAAGCTGACCACCGCTCTGGCGCTTGATCTCGGGGTGAACAGGTGTGCCTTGTGTTATGGAACCTTCCCGCGCCGCAACAGGTTTCGAATGGATGTCATACCGCGATGGTTGACTAGTAGGGTTCACAAGAATTTGAGCTGGATTGACGGGAGTGCCTTGCGTGATTGACCCATGCATGCTGATAGTTTTCTCCGTCTTCATTGGAATCCTGGTGACGGTAGCGGGTGCATGTTGCTGTTGCGGTAAAGGCTGGGGTTGCTGGGGGTGGTGGACGATACGATTCGAGCCACTGGATGGAGTTATTGGTCCAGGATTCAAATTTTGTTTGCTCCCCTTCGGTAAGGGTTGCTGTCTGGGATGATTTTGGTAAATAAGATGTGAAGAAGGCGAAGTGACTCGGGGCACAGATCCCATTATGGAAGGAGGATGGGACAACACCCGTAATTCAGGGGTATAAGGAGAAGGAGATTTGTTCCTGACATCGTTCGTGATGTAGGGATCATAGAATGCAGGAGGCTTGTAGCCCACGCTGTTGGAATGTGCTCTAGGAGGTTGACTGGGGTCCTTGCTGGTGATGATTATCTCAGCACCACCGTGTACGGGCAGTGTGACTGGAGCGTGACTGTCACGCGGTGCTATAGACACAGGTGGGTTGTGGTGAGGCTGAACATAAGAGGGTTGGCTGTGGTGGGGGACGCTCGGAGGAGGAGCAGAAGGAGGACTTCGGTCTCTTTTCTTTACGGATAGATCTAGTCCACCCTCGGCTTCCTGCGGAGGCAAACTGACAGGTCGAGCAATGCCAGAATGAGGGTCTGATATTATGGGCGGAGGGTTTGGACTCACCCACGCCTGGTGGGGCCAGGTTCCGTAGGAGGGAGTGTGTCCAGCAGATGGAGGCTCCAGGATTTTGTCGTGGGGCACACGGCCGTAGTGCTGCTGCCCCGGTGTGGGGTGTGATGGGGCAGCAGCGCTCAGGTCAGCCCCTTGGTCACCCAAGCTTCTCTCGATGGTCTTGTTGATGAGGTCTCGGACGCTAGAGCCTATCCTATGCTGCTGCTGCTGCGTGGGGTCGGGGTGGGCCAGCAGGGGCGAACTTCGCTGGGGCTTGTGAGGAAGGTTCTCCCCAGGGTGAGGAATGTGTTGAACCTCTGGGGAATCACGCCCGTTCATACCACGACAGTCTCCTGGAATTCCCTCCTCCTTTGTCAGATCTAGGTCGACGCGACCTACAAGAAACGTTAATATTTAATAATTTCTCAAAGCTGTTCGTTAAATAGTTCCTACGGCCAAAACACAGAGACCAACGCAGGATAGGTGATACATAAAGATATAAAAATGAAAACTAATATACAAAGATTCACAAGATTTTAGGCAAGATTACATTATTATGCTTCAACACTCGATAATGATCTAATTGTACGAGCGTAAGAAAATCATTCACAAGTGCTATATATTATCAAACTTACTTTAAATAAAAGTCAAACACAACTTTTGAATAAAAGAACTATTCTAGGTCACTTTCTTCAGCCTCAACTTTACAAGGAAACTTTGACACACTACGGTGAAGACAACAACATCACGAAAACGAACATAAAAGCAACAACACGAAATTCCCAATAAATTTTCACTAGCAATAGGGGATCAAAGGATATAACAGGAGCTCACCAGCAACAGGGGAGGAGGCGGAGGCGGTATCTGAGGTGCTGTCGCGGTGCTGTGTGGTGCGCGGAGGAGGCAGGCTGGCGTCGTCGCAGCTGTCTGTGGACGAGCCTGTACTGCCGCTGCTGCTGTAGCCTCCTCCTCCTCCGCCGCTGGCCACACAGGTCACTACGCTCCCGTCCCCACTGAACGATTTGGCTGCACACGAAGAAAAACACAACTCATGTTCCGCTTCCGAAGAGAGACAAACAGACAGAGCGAATTTGTAACAGGGAAGATTAGCTCTGTAGCACACTACGCTGATGAAACTTTAAGTAGGCTTTTGCTTAACCTTATAAAGCCCAAAAGGATATATACATATATCTGAACTGCTACACATGGACGTTGATAGTTTTTTCAAACTAATGCAGTCTTATTGCAAATATACAAAAGGCTGTAAATAGTCTCTCGTGCAAGGCTAAATGCGACCTTATCGCANTGCTACCGAGTGAAGCACCAGTCGCACAAACAGGCTCTCCACAGCCTGGCATGCAACAGGCCACGTATATAAACAGTACAAACCTTTGTTCAACACGTTTGTACATAACGTCTAACCAATTTCAACTTTTATCCGAAACATCTATCAGTATCTATAAGTTAGCCTCCTCAGATACTGTTATCAATTTTTTTATGATTTATGGATGGAGCGGCGAAAAAATTAGACTGGGTAGTTTTTATACAGCTTCGTGCCTAACAACTTGACCCAAACTGTCATGGAGTAAGCCAAGCAAATAGCATGTGCTGAGCATTTGAATTAGAAATTCTATGCAAAACATTTGAAACAATACAGCTGACAGAAAACAATACAGCTGACAGAAAACAATACAGCTGACAGAAAACAATACAGCTGACAGGAAACAATACAGCTGACAGGAAACAATACAGCTGACAGGAAACAATACAGCTGACAGGAAACAATACAGCTGACAGGAAACAATACAGCTGACAAGAAACAATACAGCTGACAGGAAACAATACAGCTGACAGGAAACAATACACTGACAGAAAACAATAACATCGGACAAGCGCACACGCACCTCTGTTGCGTCTGTACTGCGCCATGGCCTCATCAAGCTTATATTTGGTCTTGAGGTTCGTGTAGAAGCCCCTGCACTGATCGCCCGTCTTGCCTGTAAGCCTCGAACTCACACGACTCCAATGACGGCCGAACTGCGCAAATGCAAAACAAAATTATTCATACATTATTATAACTACAATGAACAACAAGTTGGAAAAGAATTCCCGAATATGTTACTTAGTTCATGTCAATGCATATACAACTGATATTGAAAGCCATCACTATCACTATTGATTGTATACGCAGCGTATTAGAATCTTTCTCGCTAGCGATACCGAACGTTAAAAGGCTCCACATATGACAAAACTACGCCTTCACGAACTGTAGGCAGACCCACGCCCACTCACAAAGCCTCAAGCACTCACACGACGCCCGTACATTTGAGTGTGAGTGCGTTATGGTGTTCGCGTGTACGTTCCTGCAGACATCGCACAGCTGACCAGCATCAGGCATGCAACAGCAAACACCTGACAGCTCACTAGGTCACCACGAACGACGACTCACCTGAGCGATAGCGTCCCTGAGAGCGTGGATCTCGTGCTGTGCCCACAGAGAGGTGTCGATTGGGGGCTCAGCAGCTGCAGCAGCTGATGGGCCCAGCAACTGTAATACCTTTTGCAGGCACCCACTGCAGCACCGCGTCGTATCCGCACCCAGCTCTGATCCACACAAGTGGAGTACAAATCTTCCATTAAGCGAGTCAACTCCGTGAAAAACAACGCTATGAAATCAAATACCTACTGACCAAGGGAGATTGAAGTGTATTATTCCTAAATTGTAGTTAAGATTGACATGAAAGAAAGTCAAAGACACCGAATCCAGCTTTAGGAAACTTGGGCTACTGTTGTGGGGAATTTCCCTCCTATCCTCACGCACACACCGCATTTTCTAGATACATTTCTACAAAATAATTTAAAATCGCACTCGACTATGCAGGATAAAACTTTTTGCCGACAAACACCAGTACGTTCTAATGATCCTCTGCGTTTTCCTCAGACGTGAACAAGAAGAGAACAGAAGTAAACAAGGGACGGCATCGCCTGAAACTTACGCAGCTGGCGGACGATGGGCTCGGTGATGTCGGGAGGCAGGAGGTGCCAGCGGGGCGGCAGGGCGCGCAGCTTGCGCACACGCCACTTCGGGGTTGTGCATGTGGGCACTGGACACCTGCCACACAACAGCAGCGTTTTGTTCACATCAATGAAATCGAGGATTGAGCAATTTGATTCAAGGAATACAGATTTTCGACACCCAAACTTAAAACGGAAAGGTCAACTATTGGGAACTTTACCCCGGCAAAATAGCATTTCCTCTAAAAAGACATAAAATGTGTGAAGTACAAAGTAAATTTAACGTAAGTTTATGAAAGAACCTTTAAATATCTCACGGCTAATTAGGCAGCTAAGTCAAAACAATTTAACAGAAAAACTGCATTATAATTTCAATTCAAAGTCTCATGGGATTCAAGAATAATATTTTATTCCTGGAATGAAAAAAATTCTTCTACGAAATTTCAAGTTATGTCGAACTTTGACACAGTAATCAAATCAACACTAAAACAAAGCACTTCACTCAGGAACAATGACAGAATTACCAAGCACTTCCCTTAGCACTGCATAGAATTCTTCAAAGCTTCAAATCACATTACAAAGCAGGTACATGCATACTCGCTCAACGGCATGAACGGAACACAAAAGCCATGGCAATGTACCTCAAGAGCACAAGAAGAAGAGCATACGAACAAAAAGGACAGAAAGGCGGCAATACTGACTGCGGCGTGCGCCTGTGGTTGCGACAGGCAGCTGCAGCTCGGGGACCGCATCTCAGAGCGCAGGAGTGGCACACCCGCCGGTGGGGGGAATGAGGCGAGGGTGGTGGCAGGTGACTCACTCCATACTGGTGGTATTGGGCGGGCTGCACGCGCCGGGACCCACTGTAGTCCGCGACCACTGAGCTGCACACGCAACACTTGTGACTCCCTGCACACGAAAGACAACACATGTTATGCGTTTTTTTAGGAACATCTTAGGGTGGAATAAGCGATTGATTCAAGTTTATTCCGTAGACATAGAAAACGATACGACAATCTTACAAATTTGCTGCAAATAGACGTGCGACACTTGGAAAATAACCTCTGCCACAATTCAACCAGCATAGAGCCTAGACGTTTGCACCAAAAATCATGTTTAACGCAAGGCGTCTTCTAGCGACCCCTTCGTAACATCCATTTATCAATGTCGAAGATGTACTGAAGTTCACGAATATGAAAGCTGGGCATCTATTTGATGAGGATAAAATCAACAATAAGCTCATTTTCGCTTTTCGCAAGAACAAGAGTTAATCCGTAGATACATATTTATTAGGGCTCCAACAAGTAGACACGAATAGATGAAACATGAAAAAGAAATCTTTTCGGACACCATTCCGGCTTGACGGGGTCGAATGAAACATTACAAGTTTATCATAACTACACATAAAAACAATAAATCGGAAATAGATTTAGGTACACTGTTAACCCTTTTCCACGCAGGTTTTCAAATGAAAGCGTGCTATTTTCCAACGACTTCATAACATTTATATGTACGAGTGTACTCGGGAATGGTCGGTTCATGCCGTGCGAGGTCAAGAAAGGACGAGCCAACTTCTCTCGTGCTTTTCCTAAGCGAGAGTTTGAAGGGTTTGCTCGACTAAGGCACAACAATACAGTTGGGGTAACAAAGAACGAGTTAACTCAACCCTACCGGCGGGAATGTTAACGCACCTGAGCGTTGAGGGCACGCAAGGCTCATGCGGGTACCGTGCTCACGCAGGCGCGCAGACGTCTACACGTTTTATTCAATTCTACAAGCGCATTCACTTCTAAAATCCAATTGGAGAGTTATTGTGCTTTACTCATTCTTTACTTTTTTACTTCTTTTAATCACACGTTTACGTAATTACTCGTACAAACATACAGAGTGAGTGAAACACGTCCCATGTTTTATTAAAATGTCATTTGCCAGGGCCTTGAAATCGAACAAGGACAATGAAAAATGATGACGAAAGCTGGTACACGTTTTCAAAAGCTCACACTCACTTTCGAAACTTTCAAGGTAAAATGCTCTGCACAATTCTAGCTGCACACTTTCGAGATAAAATGCATAATGGAAGCAGCTAGAAGCTATCACAAAAAATATTCAAACATAGTTTCCATCAGTGAAGAAATATGAGGATGAGAGTTAAGAAGGCGAGTTAGGGCAGGAGTGGGAGGGGAGGGCGACCTCCCCCACCAGGCAGAGCCCCGAGCAAACAGAGGGCCCAAGAGGACGGTGTTTGCCCAAGCATTTGCAGATGACTGCTGAGCCAGCGCGCAGCAACATGGCAGGCGGCACTCTGCTACAGCGGCGCACACGCCGGTGAACCTCTCCAGCACTGCCATGCACAGCAGACCCTCCCGCTGTGTCCCACTCTCTTCCACTTATATACTCTGCTTTACGGCCACCAAGTGCTGCAGCAGCATGAACATAATACCAGTGCTCCATATGATCCACTCATCTATTGAAGTGATCGTTATAACGCTGAAGCTGTTCGTTTCTAAGCCACGAGCATCGATAAGCTAATTTTACCCAACTTATGAAAACGAGAAAATTATAACCACGATTGGGGCGCACAAACAAAGCAACGTAAATTTGCTGAAGTGACGACCAGAATAACTGGGGCTGCCCAACAATACAAGCTAAACTCAGCCTTGCACAACTCCACTGATTCGAAATTCAATCACCCCCGCTAACTTAAATTTCATGTGTTGACATACAGCACTGAATTTCCACCGTTAAGCGAGATCATAGGAAGATATTACGTGCACAAACGTGACCAGTTAGTGGCAACCATGTGAGGAGCTAAGTACCGATGTCTCCTCCTGCCCTGCGGGGAGTAGCGAGGAATGGTGGAGAGGAGAAGGCCGAGAACATGTTTGTCTTCTCATTGGTGAGATTAATTCGTTAAATATGCATACGATGCGCCGCTAGGAGAGCCCTAGTGGCGCCTCCCTCGTCACTTGCCCCCTCACGGCCTTGTACCTACCTCGCCAGGGAGGGAGAAAGACAGGGAGGAAGGGAGGGAGGAAAGGAGAGAGACAGGGAGGTATAATGAAGCGCAGGTCACTAGTACCTGCTCATGGAGTGTCCACTCGCAAAAAGAGACACTTCATTCATGCGTAGAAACTTTGACGAGAGCAAGTGCAATTTACTGAGGACATGCACACTAAACTACAACAACACTATGTTGTGACCGCCCTTCCTAAGATTTGGAAATGATGATTTTGTCATCAACAGTGATGCTTACTTATCATTAGACGATTTATCATAAGTTATCTATACACTAACTGTTCTATTCCTTCGTAGGCCACATCGTATCCAAAGCATACCGCTGTACAAATATGTCCTTGAAAGGCATTGTATCCTAATTGGAGAGCAAGATGGAACCCTGATGGTCATAATATGTTTGAGCCAGTATCACACTGTCTCCGTGGTACAGAGAGCTCACACTATGGCATGCATGAAGTATCCAGGACGATGACGTCACTGAACACCAGTATCCAGTAGCAAATGTAGCCGGTTACGTAAGTTTACATAAAGCGCTCGTATACTTACAACACACGCAACTTGCAGAGCACCTGAACACAAACTGTCTAACAGGGAAAAAATTTGCTTGCTTCATTTTCTTCATCCACAAACGAGTTACTTCGGTAAGAGTGATTGCAAAGAATCAATCGTCTCGTTGCCACAATTTATATTACAACAGTGAACACGAGACAATATAATTTAGACACCTACTCGTCGATAAACTAAGAAAACATATTTTGACGAGACACGTACAACTGCGTGATCTTGAAGTAACTTTTACGACACTTGTGAAAAAAATGGTTTTCCTAGTCTTCCCTTATGTGCGGGAAGTTACTTCACAACTTTCACTACGACATGTGATGTTGTAAAAAGATTTGTCTAATAAACAGTGCATCGCACACAAAATTTGAATTAGTTTGATCCAAATATTTATTTCACGGCATACCAATCGCCAATTATAGTCATAACTAGTTGAAGAACTAATAATCATTTTATAAAGTTTCAAATGCTGTATTATGTTTCTAATATGAATCTCTCTAGATAAGATTGCTCGCAGTTTCTAAATTTTCGTCAAAAAAATTTCACTCTTTTCAATAAAATTCACAGAAGATTTAAAATATAAACTGTGAGAAAAATTGTGTAACTCTTACTAAATACGAAGGAAATATTACACGAGTACAAACTCATTTTTTATATCATTTGGTGCAGTTCACGACTATCGTTTACCCACAAACAGCAACAGAAAAAATTGTTCAAAAACGGATCTTTAATTAAAGGAACGCGAAGGAATCAAAAGACGAACATCGGCAAGGTGGTCATAACTTGTTACATGTTTGACGAATGGAAAAAGCTTATCCATCGTTAGAAATAAATACACACTTTGCGTTACAAGCTCCGATATTCATTTTTACAAATAAATTATAAAATTGAAGGCAAAAAAAAGCATATTGATATAATAAAAACATGGCGTACAATCATCATAGATTCGGCTTCACATTATTTCGCCGGGAAGTCACCTGAGGTAGAGCTGAGCACAGATGGATTGTACAGCCCCAACTTCTCGTCAAATAACGGGACAACGCCCGCCAAGTCAACCAAGTGTCTCAAATCGTACAACCAAACCGAGCCTCAACTCAAATATTGAACAATGGCCTGACTTGCGTAAAGTAAACTCGCTTGCCATAATCATAGCCAACTGGAGTTACAAGTCCGAGCTGTATTTTAGAGGAGGGAACGATCTGTTCATTAAAGGGCTAAAATAAAATCATAGGAGAGACTACAACTTGATCCAGGACATAAGGCAGATTTACGCAGTTGTTACGGTAAAAGAGTATGACAACATGCGTACAAAAAAAACACTTTCTTCATAAATTTCTTCAGCAACAAGGAATAAAATACCTCCTTCACGATCAATAATTGTCTAACTAAATCTCACTTAACTATGGAGACGCCAGAATTACCCTATAGAATTGGAACGGTATTCAGTTACGTTCGTAGTCTCTCTTCAGTAATCCACCTGAATGTACTTGGTAGATTAAAATAAACATCAGAAAATTATGGGTACGCTAATTCAGTATACCAAGAAATGCAATTCAAGTTTATGAAAGTAAAGACAAACTTGAAAGTAACAAACTATAATAATACTGTACTGTTATTTTCACTTCGCGCAGTACCGTGTGGCAAAACATATAAAACAAATTTTACTAGGAAACATTTTTTCAAATTTAGAGGGTCAAAATTAATGATTGAGAAACACTTCTAGGTTGAATTACAGTTGACAAGCTCCTCCTCAATTTTGAGGATGAGGCAAAAGTGAGTAAGGATTAATCGCTTGAGCTAGCACCGTGAGCTCTACCTGCAGCTTCTGTCTTGGGCGAGCCTGCTGCTCAATGCCATGCTTTCTTTCAAGCGTCCTGGCCCCAATGCAAGATGACTTCCATACCCTCATACCCAGCAAGCGATGTTACGACCCCTCGTCTGGGTTGACATGAGCCAAAGGACCTATTCAGATGTTAGTGCAGTAGCGCACCTACATTCTTGTGGCTTACACAAAGCCGTTTTCAAAAGCTTAGAACACCATCACCATCATAGCAATTACCTTCAATGCACGAAACAAAGATTTGCGCAAACTATCATTTTAATATTTTCCCTCGCAATATCTTCACTTTATATCCCCACGCATTACACCCCAGTGAGAGGTGGAGGAAAAGGAGGGAGAGAGGGAGAGGAGGGAAGGAAGGAGGGAGGGAGGGTAGATGACAGCCAGGAAAGAGTGGAGTGCCGCAGAAGCAGAATTAGCCAATATTTGCAGTTCGTTAGCCTGCGGCCGCTCACTCTCCTATTCACTAATTAAGAGAGAGAGAGAGAGAGAGAGAGAGATTTAAGAGCTGTGGATCAGGAGCAGCGGTAACAGCAGCTGTGTGAAAGATTCGTTATCTTCATTTGGTAAATCTTGGAAATTGCGAATGTAATTTGATCAGTAATTCAGTCAAAAGTGTTCTTCCCGATCCCACGTTTCAACAAGGCAAAATCAGCACATGGCTTGCATTTACTTCGAGCTAATTGCAAAGCCCTGTGATTGCAATTGTAAAACATAACATTATGAGCAACATTAAAGCATTACATTCACGATACCAAGATGGCTGAGCGCCTTCTCTGGGCAAGATGTTCACAGATCATCAAATACATCCACGAACTAAGCTGTCAGCCTCTAATGCGGCGCACTGTTCGCCAGTGCATCGTCGATGAAAAATTCGCAAAAAAACGCTAGTCCTATTCATTTCGTCTTAATAGAAATAATATAACTACGTAATTTGACCTCTACTTGATGAGTACTATTGAGAACGCAAACTCATAAAATAGAAGCGGCGCTTCAGTTTGTTTTCTTCCTGTTTTCTGCCAAAATGTGCTGCTGCAGAGCGAGTAAGAACATAGCACCGAATACTGTACGGAAAAATATCGATTAACTTAGCAATGCTGAACCAAATCTGAATCTATGTTTAATACTCTTGAAGCGTCAACCTCGTTCCGACTGCTGCCACACGACTGCTCGAACATTCCAGTGCACATTTTTGTGAACGGACATATTCTTATAAAGGTTGATGAAACAAAGCGTCTATTTAGAGCAAATAGGCCACATTGTACTGCAAATCATACTTCACCCGTATGATCGACGAACAGTCATGTCAAAACCATTGCATCTAGGAACTAAACCAAGACAAATAAATCTGTCCCTTCGAAAGTGCACGCAAAAATTTAGATTGCACACACAGAAAAATTAAAATGGCGAAGTACTGGTCTCAATAATAGCAAAATAATCACAGGTGAGCTTCTCAAGACTTCCCTATCGATGCATGAGCAACGGAGGCACCAGTGCGTGTTTCCTCCATACCATCCTTGGGTCGGCACACGAGCCCAGATTGAGCACTCGAATTCTACTGGCCAATTGATTACAATAGTGATCCTGCGACGGGGTGAGAGCGAAACGAAGAAGGGGGGAGGGACCACAGAGAAGGAGAGGGGGAAGAGAATGCGGGGCAGTGACGGAGGGATCCGGAAAAAGAATAGCGAGGTAATTCAAGTGATGGAGTCGAGCATTTTAAAGTAAACACAATTATACAAGAGAGTTTGCGAGTTGTAAGGAGTATTGAGTTATTAAGTGCGGAGCTCAGACGTACCTATTCACGCACGAGCTGAGTTTCGTGGTATTAAGCCTACAGCAGACACATGAGAAGGAGTCATAGTCAAATATTTATAGATGATGTATAATTCGTGTTCACTAAAACAACTGACGAATGATACGAACCATGAGCAGCAATGAGGTTAAATCCATGAAATACTTTACAGAAACGCTGCTCACAGAATTTCGACAAGTAACCTGTACACGAGGAGTTCTGTGATACTGACAGGACAATCTCAACACTTCCGTAAGAGATCAAGTAACTTGATCTCGAGAACCTAAACCGACGCCGACGAGGCCGGAACGTAGCACCGCGCCTAAATGAGTGTGTCACAGAAGTAAACATGATCTCACAATAAAATGAGTGGCACAGAACTTGAAGATTATAGAGGCCGGCTCCGTGTCAACACCATTACGTGGATTGTGTCTCGGCAGCGCTAGTGCTGCCTGCCACAGGCCTGCTGCCTCGACCAATCCTAGCTCAGAGATGAATTGCTTTCCCTAAAATTTGAAGTCGAAATGTTTACCCACGAGCCCAATGACAATGGAGAAATGTATGATTATGATGAAAATTTTATCGGATGGTAAATGATAATGGATATTAATTTCATCCAACTCGCCTGAAGTATGTTTATCACGGTGATACAATACGCCATATCAATCTTATATTCTGCGGCATTGACACAACAAATGTTAGGTGAAATAAAATACATTGAATACTACTTGCAAAAAATAGTCGATTCAAGTAGGCTCATATGCGCTCACAGTTGAGTAACCATAAGGAAATGCCCCTAAAGTGAAAAGAATAAACTTTCAATCAAAGGATGATGAGTAACCGGTTTTTACGGGCCGAGGTACCACTAGCACCATCAGCGATATTGAGCGGAAGTGGTTCACCTGACAAAGCTGATGCGAGCCAGATCACTACCATGTGATTCTCGTGCAGTCTCTTAGAAAACCATATCTGAGAATGAGGAACATCGCGAAGCTAATTTTAAATAAACGACCAATTCCTCCTTTCAATTTAAAAAATCTTATCGGAGTTCACAATGGTACGCCCGTGATAATAAATGGAACCCATTAACTAAAATAATTATTCCTATTTATGCCGTCCGCCTCATTGTAGCATAATTTTATACTAGAACTAGAACGTAGTTAACATACGAAATTGACTTTTACAATTCCGAACTACTCAGTTAGTGAGAAAAAAATACAGAACTTCGTCTGATCTGACCTCGCTTACTATGTCAGAAAGTTTGAAACAGTCCTTCGCAACTCTGCACCAGCCATGAAGAACCGAACCTTGAAAACCTTGACGATGTTTGGGCTTTTAAGCCCGGGCCACACTGGGGTGCCGCCGCTTTGTGAAGACATTTTAGAAACAATAACAGGAAAATCCCACGAATACACACGCCACGTACAACAAGCGAAGTTTTGTTTCAACAATTCCACACATACCTTAAACATTAAAAGTTTCATTCTAAGTGAAATGGGCGAATAAAAATGTGGAGCTAAAACCCGAGTAAATAGAGCAATACTTTTACGGAGGAAGTGAAGAGGCGTCAAGAAGGCACTCCAGGCTACACTTAATTACCATGGCAAACCAATGACTTAAAACTGCCAGACTCTCACAAATCCTCACCAAAAGTAAGCAAGAGCAGCTCATTAATGGAATTTTTTCCGCGGTCCGAGAGCGAGGGAATCCTGCCCTCACTCGACCTACTCCACCCAGTCCTCTGCCGCAAGAGGGAGCGCCGTAACCTCGTATTTCTCGCGCATACGTAACTCCCACACCATCAGTAGCACCAACAACACCACAAACATGATCTGCACCACCACCATGAACACGAGATGCACCACCACCATTACAACCCCCTATCGCTGGCAGCAGCTCCCGCACCTCCTCACACGTCACTCCCTCTCCACCCAGGAGGAGGAGGAGCTTCGCGCTATATGAGGACTTGTGAGCGGTGAGCACATCCCACAGCCACCAACGAGCTCAGGCTAACAACGAGTCTTTCTCTCTCTCTCATTTCAACCCGACCGGTACACCGGCGCGACTTGGTTCCAGTGCAACACGTGAACTGGACCATCCGACTGGCTCTATGCAGGTGCTCCAACACAGAACGTACACGTAAATTTGCCAATTTAAGCTTATTAAACGAAATTCAGCAAACCTTCCTCAACGCTAGAAAAAAGACCAAATACAACCCACTCCAAAATGAACAGGGTATTAAAATTCTTGAAATTATAATTCATAGTTCAGAAAAGTGAATCAATCAATCAACATTGTTTATGCACTTCGGTTCGTAATATCTGCATTTCTAGTCCATAAAATGAACGCGGAAAATTGCTCAGCAACCGAACCGAAAGTTCGGCTAGACGAAGCAGCACTAGAGTGGCCCATAGTGACGGCGATCGGCACACGACCCTCGCCACCTGGAGCGACCAGGGCTGAGCAAACCTGACACCGCGACGAGCGTGACTGCAGGGAGGCACACGTCATGGATAACGAAGCTCGACACTCCCCCCCAACTCAGCATTTCACTCACTCAGGTACGCCGTGCACTAGCAATATGACATACCAGCTGTATTGAGACTGTTAATTACCTTTCAGATGTAGATTCGAAAATTTAGTCGTCTGCATTGATGGTCGTCTGAAAAAATGTCCTTAGAGCCAGTAAACTTGAGGCATTTAAAGATTCATGACTCGCATCAAGTCGCTGTAATTCAGAGTGAATAAAAATCGAGTTCGAGCAACCTGCCACGCTGCGACTATTTCGTTACAAGGCCTAACGTGAATTTTGCTTGTAAGCTGAGAATTTGCATTCACGAAACTCATTACCCGAGTTAAAAAGCCTTTTAGAACTAAAAGTAGAATCTGAATTTATAAAGATCACAAAATTTACGTACTTACAGTAGTTTCAAATCACAAAATACAACGCCTCGCTTACACTTCATGAACCTTTGGGTTTATAAAATTTCACATCACGTAATTATGCTTTAGTATTAACAGGCACGGTGATAATTTTCCTTTAAAACAATTTGAACGCCATGCTGTGAATAGCACGTATTCCATATCAGAGCTCGGCATTAGCTGTCATACGAGACGGCTCTCTATTGAAATTTATTGAAATATAATTAATTAATAAGATTCAGTTCCAATGTGATTCTATCTACCGAGTTCCACGATAGGAATAAGCGTAAACTCGAGCATATTGACACGAGGCGTCTGTTTTAACACACTCCTTTTTCGGAATTTTTAATGATTCATTTCTCCACTACAAGGCTTATTGTTTGAGACCAGATCAAATCGTGATGAAAGGGAACAAAATCTTCATCCGGTCCCGACTCAAAATCATGCAACACACATTATCATTACGAAACGGTGGGAAGTCATGCACCTCCTACCAGTTCACTCGAGACCTGAATCTTATACGGATGGAATAAATTCAAATCCAATCATATTTCCGGAGTCAATCATGCTTGTATGCATTGTAGATGAGCCCACTGCGACCACCCGCACGTCAGAAGCAAATGCAAACGATGAACGGACACGTGAGACTCGTCAGCCCAGCATATCAATGCCCTCGGTCACTGTTCCTAGCACGGAGCGCCGTGAAGATTTCGCGGCAGCACTTCAGTGCCTCCTACGAGAACAGCCATTCCCAGAGTGCCACCAGGCTCTGCAGGTTAGTGCTATTTTGCTCACATGTAATCAATGTTACTATTAACTGACTAATGCAACTTCAATACTGCATGTACTGCGTGTCATATATTATCATTCAATATGTACTTCTACGCCATTTTCGAGAGTTGAACTTAGCGCTGTGAGAAGCATACGAAAATTTCTTTCAATCATGAAATAATCTTTACGTTTCCATAGTGATGAGTAGTGAAAATAATACCCAGAAGTGTAAGACGCAGTTAGTTCCTATATTTCCATCCCCATCAGATGATGCTGGCGGCCAACGTTATTCGCTTGCCAGCAATGCTAAACGGAGCACCCTCCAAAAACATCGCACGTCTATCTTCGCCGGTTTCGGGGCTAATTCCAAACGCAAGCCATGCTTGTTCCGAAGCTCATGCAGCCGGAGTTTCTGCAATATCTGGGATAGTATTAGCGACGGAGTTGTCAAGTAAAACACCAGCAATATCAGGCGAACTTCCCGCATTGGAAATTCAGAAGCAAAACACAAATGAGCTCAAAAAAATTGATAACATACTTCCACGACTACCACAGAAGCAAAGTTTGCTACAAGTGAAGAAGTTCGCCGAAAAGGATTCACGAAACCGCGTAAGTGAACAACAACACGACGCAAGCCAAAGTAAAGCAACAGAAGAAATGGAACAGCTCACTCTAGAACCGAATCGCCCAGACGTTGAAAAGCTACCGAGTGATCAAGGAAATGGATTTCCCTCGTATGAAGGATCTCACAACACAATATTACACACGAAAGTTTCCTCCAAGGAGACAAGCTCACAGAAGAAACCAATACAAATTATACACATGACTCATCCCATGACGTCAAATGACGAAACATTCCACGATGACACCCTCAGGCGGTCAACTGAAGACGAAAATACCCCGCACAAAGCAGAAGATACCAATCAACAACCAGACGCGGAATCAACCAACGAAAGCAGGAAGACTTCAACTTCAGCCCACAATACTGCGACTGATAGGATGGCAAATGACGAGTTACTTAGAAGAGAAGGAAAGTGGACACCACTCGTGCTAAGGCCCACTCCTAAGAGGGTGATGGTGGGGGGCACATGCATAGCGGGCCTACCTCAGCAACACGGCAACCTCCTCGGGAGCACACTCTTTAAAAATCATTTGCTACGAAACAAGGAGGAACTGACTGTCGGGCCTCCTATACCGGTTCACCAGCTTCATCCATATTACGACGCACCACATAAATTCCCTGCATTACACCAGGGTAAGACTGTGCAATACAAATAAATACATACAGGTAATTAACAGCTCATAATTAAATTTTGGTTTACAGGATAGATGAAAAGCCGCATGATAAGAAATTATTCCGAATTTGTTTGAAATGAGTTACCGTATTAGCTACTACAGTTATTCCGATTGTTTCAAAATTCTGATTACTTGCTTTAAAAAACCTACGTTGACCCACAGACCCACTTTCGTCTTTTGAAGCTATCCGCGCCTCATTTTTGTTACAGCATCGTTTGTGAAGCTGCACCACCACTTGCACTACCACCACCACCACGGTACAAGCAACAGTGTGGACCCATTACCGCCGGCACATCTGCACCACCACCAGCACGAGCAGCACAAACGGAGCACAGCGGTCAAGAGAAGGAAGATGACTGCTGTGCCAGACAGAGAACGCAATGACACGAGCTGTAGGACCTCGGAACTCTCGCGGGCTGCCCTGGATATTGCGGCCTGCGACGGACCAGTGTTCTTTGAAAGGGTGCTCAACAAAGCGTTTGCCGGCAGCGTGAGTTCTCTTTATAGTTAAAAAATAGTCCAATTGCGTCCAAAAATTGTGTAACAAATCTTCCCTATCTGATTATCGACCGACATTCAAAAACATTCTTAACTAAAATATTGCTAGCAGAAGACGGTATACGATCATGCTTTCGCGCAGACTCAAGTTGTCCAACTAGGTATTGCAGAAATGTTGTGAATTATTTTTGGCTCGTAAGGAGTTCAAGTTATTTCATTTAGCTATTAAACTTGAAATGTACAACAGATGTCAGTGAGTTGAATGATCTGTGTTATGAGCTTGCGCATCATTTCCTCGTACGAAACTAAATCTCCATTTTTTTAGAAAAATTTCAACTATAAAAGTTGCAATAACTAAAAGTTTACCCATATATTTGACCATTTAACACAATATCATAAAATTGTTGACATGGCAATATTTCATAAGAATGTAGACCTAACAAATGTCTCCAGTGAATATAACTTCCCTGTCAACGGTAAATAAGATGCAACTAAAATAGATTACCACAGTTAGTCACCCACGAGCCATAGTAACCCTCATAGTGACGAAAATCCCCTTTATGGACAGAAGCCTCCAGAGCGTAAAAAGGTACAAGCAAGAATCAAATAAATAACGTGAATTGAGATAGAGCAATTGGGTGCGCAGACTGTGGACGAGGTGGACTCGGACGCTGAGATTGTGGTGGATGAGCTGGACCCAGCAGACATAGCAGCAGCACGAGAGCGCCCTCAGCAAAAGGAGGCAGGAGGCTTCAAGAAACAAGCTCACCGCCTACAACAAGTGCCAGCCACCACCTACCACTGCGTTTACTGCAACCACACTTTCAAGAGTCACTACTGTTACCAGGTCAGTGACCGTAGCACATTATTATGAATATTGCTTTATCATCAAATCTGAACAAACACGAATGGGTATTTGAGTAGAAGTAGTAGTAGTAGTAGTGAAAGCAGCGCTTCAGAAACTCAGTCTATCTCGCACCGAAAGAGTAGGGACCATTTAGTATGGACTTAGGAGAACGGGGATTCTATGCACAGGGTGTGTTCCCACACAAGATCCCCTGCGCATAGAAACAGCAAGTTAAGAAGGAAGAGCAAGAAAAGACAAATAAGAAATAGCGAAGAAGGAATGAAAACGGAAGGAAGCAAAGTGGGCACGAAAGATAGAAGTCCCGAAGGCCTATCTAAAGCTGAGGTAGCCTAGCAGTACTCCCCTGGGGGCGCTAGTCCCCATAGCATAGGATAGACAAACCTAACTAAGCTACCTCTATTGCCTATGGCCTATCCTATGCCCCCTGAGGGGAATGGGTATTTGAAAAATGATTTATTTTTACTTCCTCTTTTGTGAACTTACAGAAGAAACGTAGGTGTAACTAACTTTTAAAATACGAATGATTTTTCTCGACTCTTTTGATAGTCGTGCACTAAAACCGCGTAACAGGTTTAGAATAAAATTTTATCGTAAAACAGAAGCAAAGTCTACTGGCGCTCATCAAGTCCACGTGAAAAGAAAAACCTCAGATAATGCAGACGTTATTATGCATCCAATAGCAGTAGCGACTATAGCAAAAATGTTCAAAATATTAGTATCACGAGCGTATTTAGTATTAGAAGGTTGTTTCCACATCAGGTATGAGTATTTATGACATCTCTGACAGCTAAATTCGCTTTCAGAAACACATGCGGCGACACATCAACCCAATCACGGTGGAGGTGCAGCCACGCACAACAGCGGTGATCTCCTCCATGGAAGTCGTCCCAAGAACCCAGCAAGACGCTACCGTAACAAAATCTTTCCCAGTTCGTGGCAGCGACATCATGCGTGAGGGGAGTTGCGAAAATTCGATTCAGAATAGCACAAGTGCGGATGCTCATGACGCAACACAACCGATTAGGTCATTTTTCAGCTCAACCCACAACGACGGCAGGGAAGATGACATTTCGAATGATTTTGTCGAAGAAACTCCAGATTCTCTTCAGGGTAGAGGACAAGAATTTGATGTAGTGACACCCGAAGAGAAATCAACGATGCTCCAACAACTCGAGAAACCTAACACCTCCTCCTCCGCAACAGTCAGTTCAAGACCGATTTTAGATCTTAACGTACAATATTTTCCCTGCAAGACCTGCGGTTCCAAATTCCCCAGCTACTACTTCGTTCATAAGCACAGAAGGCTCTGCCACGGCGAGCGGGCAGTGAACTTCGAGACAACGCAGTGACCGCGATAAAGATCAACTTTGCCGTCAAGTGAGCAAATAGCTGCGAGAGAATTCGAACGTCAATCTGTCGGCTGTAGTAAGAAATGTAACAAGCAATTGTGCCAAAAAAGTAGATTGAGTACGAACAGTAAGGCAAGATCTTTAAAATGTATGTCCATTAAAGTAAGAAATAAAAGTATGTATAGAAATAACTATTAAATGATTAGAATGTAATCGAAAAGCAATACATCTAAAACCAAAAGCGTTTCAATAACCTGATCCTATGGCGGGTACTTGGAACTGACAAAATGATAAGGGATAAATACACCTAAGTAGTCGAAGACACTGAACTCGTTTTCTGCTCAACATGCTCTTGCTCAGTGCAATTTAAGAAAAATAACGAATCTTTCAACGTTGTGAAAAATAAAACGCGACCACTAGAATACAGGTGGACAGAAGATTGGTCCACTTTTATGCAACGAGAGAGAAACGACAAAACTATTTGGTAAATATAAATGAACAACGAAACCAAACTTTAACCACGTATCGCTGAACATAACTCAAAGCCACCAGTAGTAGATGTACGATAGTTTGCCAGTGCAGCGGGACTAAATAACTCAACATAACGAAAGGCGCAATGAACTGTCCCTACAATTAAGTCCCTATGCAAGGTCAATAAAACTTGAGAAATAACCTTTTAATTCAACTAATTCTAGCAAATGCTCGAGGAAGCAGGAATATTTAGATATGTGAAATATGTATCATTAAAATTAGAAACTAAACTTTCGCTCGCCAGTGACGGTGGACAAATTTTGCACAGGAGTCGTTGAAGGCAAACTAATCTCGAATAACTGCTTGATTATAAAAAAACCTTTTTCACAAAAAATTCTTCCTCAACTTTTCAGAGATTACTAAATTTTAGGCTACAACAAGTAACACTAATCTTATTATACTTTAACATCTTTGTTACCATCTAAGAAAGCGTTCAGTCCATTTAAATCTAAAACTATTTACCAAGAATACTTTTTATGAACTAAAGTTGATGTCAAATACTTATTTGCCATCTATATTCGATTGTTATTCAGAAAGCTCCACCGACCAAGCCCAGACTTCAAACCAGCCAACACAACACAGGAGCGCCGGACAGAATATTCCCAATGAATACTTTCACACACAGAACCGATCGTTCAAGACGACGTAACTCCACGTCTCAAATCGGTATGGTGAATTATTACATCGTGATATATATTGAAAAAATCTGAATTGGTCTAAAAGACTTCAATGGAAAATACTGCAAGCATAAGAGAACATCTTACAAAAATCAATTGCTCTATACGAGAGAAAGTTTATTTGACATCCTGACAAAGCGAAAGGCACTCGATAGGCAGCCTATACAATACAGCGCTAACCTCAGATAACTCGTTAAAAAATTTATCAGAATGTCCTACAGTTCTAAACCCTAGAATGAGAAGCGAATGTTAGCAGGTACCAGTATACTTTCCACATACGAGTCAAAAGAAATACCAGTCTTTGAAAAAGCGCATTTAAAAAGCTTCTATTTTATTGAGCAAACATGTCGCGATCTAAATCAATGTAATTCAATTTCTCACCGCATCCAATATAGCAACAGTTCGACGCAATCCAGGCTCAATAGTGGCATGTACCAAGGCTGAGCCTGTTGAGTCAGTTCAGCACAAGAAAGTCAGAAAGAGTTAAGAAATGTAGCCAATAAGAACTTCGAAAAAAGTTGTACTCCATACGGACGGCAGGTATACATCACAAGATTGACCGAAGAAGTACAGGGAGCAGATAGTAATGATGGCAGTAGTCAAGTTACTTATAATACAACAATTACTCTTCTAAAGCACCTACCTAAATCCATCATACAATGAGACCAAGGACAAGTCCAACCCACATTTTCACTCCGTCCTTCTCGCTGGTGAAGCAGGAGAAATAAATAAGCAGGTACTCACCGCCTGTCTCCGAGGGGTCCTCATCTTCGCTGGAGTCCCCAGCAGCATTGCTGTTCGTGAGGCTGCCCTTGTTGAGCAGTGTGCAACTGCTAGGCGTCTCGCTCGCAACTTCAGTCACGTCCAGTCTGAAACACGTACAATTTTGATAAAATGACATATATATTAAATGAAAGAACACGACCGATGACCCGCTCGTTTTACGCTACGTATTTGTATATGCTTAAATATCTTAAAATTTGTACGCAGTATAGACTTAGTTTGCCACATTACCTAAATTATGACACAGAACATGTGAAACATAATTGACATTGAGACACGACACATTCCATCAATTTCAATAATAAGATGCAATTTTATTGATAAGACCGATATAGCATAATGGACTTTATGGACAGAAGAATCATTGTTAGAAATTAATGGAACAACATTTACATAGCACGTTCTCGTAAAAAAAAATTTTCCAGTAACGCAGGCCAAATAAAAACACCCGAACTGCCTTCAGCGGCATATTTTTAATGAGACGCTAAATCGACGCTAACTCGTTCTATATGACACCACGCACCTGGAAATCTTTTCGTCAGGCCTGGCAGTAGCAGAGGAGTTCGGATTGAGCAGGGACGTGGGACTTTTGGTGATGACCTCGCCGTTTTGTTGTTGCGTCGTGCTGGGGGTGATGGACACGGTGGAGGAGGAAGACGTGCTGGAGGTGGTTGTGGCAGACGAGAGCGCATCAGGCACTGCAGACGGAGATCCTCCTGAAGCGCTAGGCGATGCTTGGCCGGCCTCCAGGGAGGACACAGCCCCACTGCCGGCGCTGGACTGCGTAACGCACACTGTCGATGTAGACGAAGGAGTGCTTCTCTCCTTGTCTGTGGCGTTCAGCTGCACCGGAGAAGAATTGTTCAAGGTTCTAGAAGAGGAGATGGATGTAGCACCAGCTGCTGGAGGGGGAGAGTTGGGGGCAGAACTGGTCTCCGGCCTCCCGCTCTGCTGCTGTTCCTTCTGCAGGGCAGCCACAGACCCTCTCGTGGTCACGCCAGTTGAGTTCAGACCCACGACCTCAAGCACGCCTGTCTGTGACGGTGCACCTCCTCCTCCTTTTGTAGACCTAGGCTTTCTTATTCTTCTCTTTACTTGAGCTTTGTAGTTCTCCTTCTTCTTCGTACTATAATAATAATGAATACAATTTGCTACAGTTTTTTTCTCGAGGTACGATGCTATGAGTACGAAATTCTTGGGATGTTGTAGGTATTTTTCTCTAAATATATCTTTTTCTTGTTCAGACCAAGTGTTGATGTTCTTGTGTTCTTTGTACTCTGCAACAGGGTCATCGATGAGGCCATTCTTGCTGTCGTACCGGTAATTGCGGCGGACTTCATCAAGAACAATTGGAGGGATAACAGCGTACGACCTCATCTTCTTCTCTTCGTTCTGCGAAAGCAAGGAGAAAATTGTCAAGTTTAAAGTTCCACGAAATATGAGGGGCTGGCCAGAATTCCGCTGTTTCTTTGCCCACGTTGTGTTTAGTTTGAGCAACTAAAGTAAAGACATTTTGGCAAGCCCATTACAACGTCCTATTAGGGCTCATGACGTTCGTCACGACAATCTGGGCACATTGAAAAAAAATAAAAATTTGTACTCTGCATCTCGAGCGAAAATAAATAAGTAACTTTTATTCACCAGGTGAAAAACATATCATATCTCCTTGATCCATTCGAAAACTACAAAATGGATTCTAGTCAGCGAATTTTTTAATCAATGCACGCATCGCAGAGAAAGATGATTCTTTAACTGAAATGTATAGTATTACTTCACAACGAGACACGAATTTATCGACAGCTACGTACCAACTACACCATTTTGGCACGCTTCATAATGGAGGAAATATGAATTACCTACTCTAATTCATATCTACTGATTCCACTTCAAACCCACAAATCCCTTTCATGTAGGACTGTAAGTAAGTCCGAGCATAAAAATCCTCGACAGTAGAAATGCTTTAAAAAGCACACGAAAAGCAAAAATTTATACGTGCTCGCTTATAAGAATTTGAGCATACGTGTGTTGCCTGACGGCCTAAATACATTAGGTGTGCAGTCAATAAGGCAATAACAAACTGGCATATAACACTACTGAATAATGTGCAATGCGAAATTACCAGAACAGAAAAAGCTCTACACTACACGAGAAGTTCTTAATTCAAATTGAAAATGTCGCAGAGCATCACAGATTGCACGCTGTGAATAAAATAAACATTTTATGCGTTTCTACTTCAGATAATTAAACTGTTTCTTTTTTTACATGACCTGCGCCTATCTCAACTATACGCACTTCATCAATGAGCAGTGAAAATTTAAACGCAAAGAAGTAATAAATATAGCAGCCCTGCTAGTGCTACGTCAGTGATGTCCCTTGTCTTCGAAGTACATCAGAGCTATTACACGTTATAACTAATATCCACGTTATCCCAGTGCGCTCACTCATTTTTTCGTGTGGGAATCAAAAACACTCGGTCAAAATGAGCCCATAACATCCCTATTATACTAATAATATTATCCATTTTAACCCAGTGTCATTTTTTTTATCTACGTGAAACGAAGCCACAGTATTAACATGGAATCATATCATTCATATTGAGAAATTCTTCTACTGGATTTTGAAGAATGTCTCCTGGAAATTCAACATTTCAAGAAATACGTTCCTATCACAAAGAAGTATTTTCATGTTTTTACCTCCTGCTCCTGTAGCCCGTCCATGATCTCCTCCATTTCAGCGTCGCTTTTGACCCTGGCCCCGACCCTGGTGAAGCGTTCTCTGTCCTCTCTCTGCTTGCGCAGCTCGCTGAACACCTTCTCGAACAGTTCTCTGTTGCGGCTCACCTTCTCCTTGTGCTTCTTGCTGTTTTCCTCCTTCTCCACCTGGCACACAAAAAAAAACAATGTTGGCAAACTTTGTCACTGGAAACATGACCCACGTTAATTTTATTTACGGAAAATGAAATCACCATGTGATAGTCAAAAATCTTCGTCAGGTCATTAGAACAAAGAATCCAACTTTACGTTATACAGATATGTAGTTCAGCAACCAATATCTCCGAAGGATCAAACTCAAATATTATAAAATGAGGAACTCGGATACACTGAAGACCACCAACTATACAAATAAAGTCAACTCTTTCAACTTCATCTATTGGCAGTTGCGATGACCTCACTTCATGACACACAACTATCAAAAACTCTTTCTTTCAGTTCTGCACTCGAGAGTTTTGACGCACGATTCTCTCAGCATAGCACGTCAGTAGAGAACGGACCTTTTTGAGCCACTCAGAGCGGAGCTTGCTGTACGTGTGATTGATCCTGTCCACCCTAGTGTGGCGCTCGGCGGCCTCTCGCTTCAAGCGCTGTATTAGCTTCATCTTCAGGCCCCCGGCGTAAAATATCTTCTTGTTGTTTTCATAATTTCGGGTGTCTGACGGCTGGTGATACAACGGCTGCAAATGTCAGGTTAACTCATTAGTTATGAAGAAGTACAAGCGCAGAGTGTTTTTTTCTGCTACCAGGTATAGAACATGGAAAACAAGAAGAGGAAGTAATAGCCGCAAATGCACTGCTGCAGTTAATTTCATTTAAATAGTATACTTGTACCTAATACCTAATTCACACAAGTATACCGGACACGATTTATGGATTGAAATACATGTAAGTGGACTCTTCGAAGAGTTTGTATCAGGGATACATACCACTCTGAATAATCCCAAACGTATCTACAATTCAAGGAAACATGAGCACATCGTAAAACAGGGTGTTCACGAACAATGTACACTGTTCTAAATATTAATAATAAGCTACAGTTTGAAGTTATAAAAGCTTAAAAAATATATCGGAATAATACTGTTGTAAGGTATGATAGATACAAAATATCGATGATACTTCAAATCAGAGGATAAATTTTCGTGTAGACCCTGCATTGTAAGTACAGGTTGAACCTTCAAGTACGGCATTCTATAATTGGGCAACACATGTAATTCAGCGCCGTTTTACTTTACTGGACGAGTGCTGGAATGCGGCAGTCGTCATAGCAGCACCACTCCAGAGTGTTTATTTAAAGAGAAAGCTGAGGTCTGGAATTTACCGCGGTCCGGTATGCCATTACCAAAAATAGCCAACATAGCACTGCAACTCACCAAAAAGGCAGGTCCATCCATGGGACAGTTCATCTTGCACATCTCCTTATGGGCCTCTTCTGCCTTTTTCTGCAATGAAAACCATACAGAAAATTAAACGTTTCTTAGACAGTTTGTACGAGACTAATTATGAATACCAATATGTGATAGCTAACTAAGAACAGTAATAAAAAACCTGAAGTAAGATTTGCATGGATTAACTGTTGAGAAAATATAAGCCTAACTACCATAAAAAATCTACCTTAGCGTACCAAAATTAGGTACTTAGTGACAAGTCGTAGATGTAGTGGTAACATAAATTTGCTAGAATAGGAATCTAAATGCTTCCTATTCTTACTATGTAATCTATGCCTGGATTTCCGGCAAGCCCCAGCCTCTCAATAATACTTTCTTCACATCGTCGGTCTCACGCTTTAAAAAAAGCACACACTATGCTGACATAGAACTTTGTGGCTCACTCATAGCCACAATCCAATTCCAATGTACCGTGTAGAACCATCTTTACCTAGACAATACTGTCATGTCACTGTGTACTTCTACAACGCATCTCGAGGAACAGTTTACCACGTCGACGTGTCTAGGCTACACACCTTGTTGGCCGCATAGATCATCTGAGGGAGACTCCTGTTCTTTGTCTTGGCCTCATCTTCGCCAGCAACACTGGAGCCATCCTTCTCCGCCTCAGCCTTGTGTATGGAGGCAGCCTCGAGTTCCTCCGCCTTCTTTTCCATCATTTTGATGGAAGCCTCAAACTTCTCGATTTCGCGGTCCACGCTCTCGATTTTCTTCAGGATCTGGTTCTTGCTCGAGTCCGGCGAGTCGTCACGAGGCTCTGTCGGCGTCGGAGATATGGCCTCGACTTGCGGGTAATAGACTTGCGGGTATTTATTCCTCGACTCCTGCACAGCATCAAATGACCGTAACAACCCTGGCATGAACACCACCGGGCAAAAATTAAGGAATAAATATGAGCTCGACATAATGCAAGTGAAACAGTGCAATAACCGAACTGCCCATTAATGAAAGGGACTCGTATAATGAGGGGAAAGATACACTCTATCCACTGGAAAATAAAATCTATCACAACTGTACTTTTATATAAATGTAAATACCTATTACTACACAATTAAGACAGAGAGCTGTTGTACGAAATAGAAGAAATATCTTGATTATGCTCGACTGTGAAAATAGGGATAGGTACAGAACAAGCTTCACTCTCTCGCACATGTGAGCTCCCGCTGTGTGCACCTAACCACCGTGTGTACCTTAGCTCCCCGGTTTACACGCACGCACAATTGCTGAGGTAATAACAGATTGCAGGACACAGCTAGCCGTCTCGTTGAGCCCTCACTCACCCTCGTGTTATGGGTGTCGGTGTCAACGTGCAGAGCCGTCATCCGGACCTCCTGCTTCATCCCAGGCGGTTGGGACAACTTAATCCTTTTGCTGTTGTCGACGTTGGTTGGCACGGCTATGCTGCCGCCGCCTCCGCCACCACCCACCGTCGACACCGTCACTCCTCCAGCGCCTCCGCCAGACATAATCTGCACCATGTCCCCAGGGCGGCTGCTAGTGTACGCACTGCAATAAGAAATGGTCGTTAAAATAGGGTAAAAATGAGACTAAATTTCCGGGAAGAGAAAACTACTGTTCGTCTGCTATGTCAGTTAAAACTCCAACTAGATATAGTATTAATATTGGCAGTGCTAGTAGGTTGAAGGCGGTATGAAGAGCTTGATAGTAGAACTGTACAAGCACATCGCACAAATGAATACATTAGAACTGAAAACAAAGGAGCTTGTAAGAGAAAATGTATAACTTCTAATGAAAGAAGAGGCAGACGAAAGCTGGCATGCATTGAAACTGGAAGCACAAATAGATGTAATGAACAAAGAACATGGCAGACACTGACCCGTAAGGACCCATCATAGTCGGCCGTCTTGAGTTGTTTATCATCATTGGACGATCCTGGGAAGAAGAATGCAACGTTATTAAGGAATAAAAAATAAATTCAATACAAAGTTAGACACAGCACAGTTTGCAAGAAATAGTATTCCAAGGAAAATGAGCAAAAACAGTGCTTAAAAAAGGGAATTCCATGAAAAAAATTGCTTTTATCAGAGATTTGACATTTGACTGATCCATCAACTAGCTCCCGAAAGAAAAAGCTTTACGTTATGTATTGGTTAATTTAAGAGTTAAATTAAGGAATCAAGCTAATAAACGGAATACCTAACGCTATTTGGAATCAAACAACGCTGATTGAGCCTTTTATTTTCACGTTTGTTGAAGATGAAAATGGTAACTGAAGATATGTAATTTACGCACTGTAGTTGTCGGCGTGTAAGACGCAGATGTTGGCAGGCTGCACAGCTGTTATTACTGACAGCGCCTCGGGTATTTCTGGGTCAGTTTACTCAGTGGCAGTTACTAACTTCTCGATGACAATCATTCTTTTCACAAAACATATTCATAAATTATTAGAGATGCGTCTACTGTACCGCCAAATGCTATATTTAATACAATAGAGGAGTCACTGAGCCTATAAGATATGGCTTACGCTGCACAATTGCGAAATGGAAGAAATTCAATTCAATAGGCAAAATTATAATCAATACGACAAGAAACAGATCCACCAAAAATGAGTAGATCTCAGCAGAGTGATAGAAGTATTTTGACAACCACTGAGAATACAATGTTCGCTAAATTTTATGCATTTCAAGGTTTCAACGCATTAGGAGTAAGACGTACAATCGAGGATGATGCATAAAAAATCCAATGCTAGGTAGCTAATCGCCTAGAAATCGTTCTTAAACATCACGACTGCGGCAATATTAACTTGAAAAAATATTAATTGTGGGTAAGAATTGCAACGAAATCTTAATCCAGTGTACGCACTAGATTCGGACGACTGTCGATACTCGATGACACTAGCGGCGCCAGAATCAATGCGTAAAGCCCCACAAAACCACCGCGACCCCAACAGCTCCCCACTCCCATTGGAAGCATGTCTCACCTTGCCATTACTAAGGGCAAATGGCGAGACACGTGAGCGCTATCTCTGGACACGAAGCCTCTCACCGTGTGCCAGGACGGACACCCCAATCTGGGTAGTTGGGGCCCCTGTGGCGGCCACGTGACGATGCCCTCTCTCCCTCATTCCCTTCTCCCTCGCTACCTGTGACCGCAGTGAGGCCTCAGAAGGCAAGGGTCTCACAAGCCGAAGAGGCGTCC
The DNA here is from genome assembly GCA_014899125.1 of Orchestia grillus. NCBI lineage: Eukaryota > Metazoa > Arthropoda > Malacostraca > Amphipoda > Talitridae > Orchestia > Orchestia grillus. The sequence continues at coordinate 32,795 of VOMN01021615.1, forward strand.
AACCCACACCCTCACCTAGGCTATGAGCCCGCCGTATTCGTAGACAGGGCAAATTTATTCAACCTTTGTATGCATCCTGAGGTGCACAAAATGTGCACTATCATAGTGCCCGATGAAACAGACAGACTATCGCAAGAGAACGAAGAAGAATCAAAGTTCTTAAGACGTTACAAATTTCGTGAGCTTAAAAATATGAACTGTCAAGTTATGGAAAGTTGCGAAGAAACTTACGATAGATCTGTGGTAGACATCAGGCCGGTACGAGACGAGGGTCTGGTGATACCGAGCATCTCCGGCAGTAGGGAGCGGCGCCTGTGGCGGGTAGGCAGCAGGGTAGCTACCCACGGACGGGGTCACCCCCGTGGGGGGCTGTGGAGCTGGAGCAGGCACTCCCCCTCCCCCCGCCACATTACTCCGCCCCATTGGGGGTGAGATGGTGGCCGGCTTGTACGGGGACCCCTCCAGCGATCTGCACGGTAAATATTATCGTCAATGAATAGTAATGACCCAGAGTAGATACTTGATGCTTTAGTAAAGTACTGATGATTTGACATGTGCTTTTAATTTGACTTACAGTCGACAGCAGTAAAAACAGAATAAAAAGAAAAGCTTATTCGATTTGACCCACAATTATGCTTGCGTATCACCAGCAACACTAAATTTTTATTTCTCAAGCAATGGTTTAACCTTCTCCTTACTGCAAAAACTTTAGAAAAATTGCTACCTATAGGAGACAAGAATATTAAACTTGATAAAGGATTTAAAGTATGGAAAAAAATGCCACCAAAATTTACAGCCGGTACCGGTACATACTAGGTTTGATAGGGCTGCCGACCCTCGATCACACCAACGGCGTCAGAATCAATGGGTTAAACCCAAAGAATTACCAGAGACCCTAAAAAAAGCTGCCCTTGCACAGTGAGTGGGTCAAGTTGAACAGTTTGATGCGTTTCTTTTACTTTTTTCCTCCCACTTTATGTATTCCTTTCTAAGCACACGATCATCCAAGCGTTTTTAAAGACCGCATCTTCCTCTAATTCCAGTAAAAATAGGAGATCGTCGTAAGTATAAAACGTATGACAAACCCTCCACGTAGCCTGAAATGATTTGACATTGAACATTTTCCCGTGAAAATATTACCTTTGCGAGCACACGCATTCACTCTTACTGCGCACATTTCGCGTCTTTCGAAACATGGAAACGACTGGTGAGCGCCGCGACAACAAAATTATGAAAAATAATAAACACGTGGAAAATTTCAAGCGGTGTCGTGACATGAGGCAGTCACATTAACGCTAGACAGTAATCGGTTGCACTCCTTCACGATAAGCGCACACAAAGAAAAGCAGTCTCATTCCATTGCGTTCATTAGATCTATTTAGATATTAGACACGAGACTTGGGTACAATACGCGAGGATGGGCCAACTCGTCTCGTTCCCGTACTGCATTATGCACAGCGCATCCTTGGGCCTTGATGTTATCGTCACTTGTAAAGCAATTCATGAAACTCCAAACAGCCCTGGGAACGAGCCCCACTAAACTTTCATTCCCATAAGTAATGAGAAAGTTCATCGTTAAAATCTATGCTATATAACTTCCTTATGTTCATAAGGCAATGAAATGACACGCATAAGCGCGATACTTTAAACACATTTAAATGCACTCCTTGCTCTGAGGAGAATGTTGAACTCTTGTAAATCATGAAAACTAATACGCGAGACGCATTAGAACTCGTACAAAAATTACTCCGAATAATTGACGTAAAACTTGAACGAGCAGCTGAAACAGGGCAGCAAAAGCAGCAATACGGAATAAAGATCTCATCATAATCAAAAAATTAGTTACAAAAGTTATCCACGTCGATTTTTAACACAATATAATAGAAGCATTAATCATGAGCCACACTCCGAAACCTCCTTCATTTAACCACAAAAGTTTTTGAGCAGCAATGAAAAAAAAATTCTGCACTATGAAACTAGTTAGAAATAAAAGATACGAAGGAATTGAACTATTGAGCAGCAGCACGAGGCCCATCTCCTGAATCGCACGCATTGTTCGAGCTTAGAATATTCTGGACGCCTGGAAGAGCCCTAACCACGCACAGTGGCTCCACTTCAACCAAGCAAAAAAACAAACAAAAAATAAGAGATACATGAGTGCGCCCAGACGCGTGCGCAAAGCAACGCCGCCAACCAAGTTTGGAGAACCAGATTATTTTCTCACTGTCTCGTCGAAGTAAAACGAGAACAGCGACCGCAACAAGAAAATGGGGAGATAAAGAGAAGGGGGGGGAGCAAAAAGAAGGTTTAAGAGAACTAGAACGCAGAGAATAAATGCATAACGATAATTAAAAAGGCATGAAACGAGCAGGACACAAGCATAGGGTAAAAACGTTTAGAAAGGCAGTGAGAAATCAAAGGATCAGGAAAGAAGCTGAGAGGAAAACAACTCTTAGAATATGACGGAAATCCGGGAGAAAGTAAATAAACGAAGGGCGGAAAACTCTACCTAGAATGAGAAAAGGCAGAGTATCTGGTCAAATAAAGTTCAGAGAAATAAAGTCAACAATCATTTATCAATGGGCATTTAAAATCATAAGGACAAAAATATCCTCGTGATCCGGTGATCAATACTTCCGAAAAAATACGCGTGCCATGTTTGAAGGTTGATCACATTCCAAACGGAGACAAATCAGACGCTGCATGTATTTTTTTCCTCATGCGGGTCACCACTAACTTACTGACTACAGAACAGAGACTGTCCTTATAAAGCAAACGCTAACAGCACGACACATCACTCGTTAATAAACGTGGTCACTCAAGTCAATACTACCGTGCTGGCACACGCAGGAACAAATGTTAGCTTTGCCATTGAGTACAACAGAAAATGGATCTACCCAATCTTTAAGACGCGTTCATACGCGTGCCTACAGTATTGTGGATACGAGGTGCTATCTGAATAGAGCTTCTGCAGTGTTAGCTCACAGCCCGTTCCTGTTCTCTCGCTGCACCTACGACTGTAATTAAAAGCTGTCACGACCCGAGAGGACAAAATAACTTCAGCCTCATTGTTCCAGATTAAATTCAGAGTAGCTTATCCACTACACAGATTTCTACTCCTGATAAGCAAGTAAGGATTGACTGTTTTTAGCCTTTAGTTTCCGATTTTGGTTGAGTAAACTCGTTAACTTTTTGATTACACAAAAAAGTGATCGACACGAGTTTATGTATAATTACAATAGAACCTCAATCATAGAATGGCATTACAAACAAATTCAACGCTACTACCATTAGCAAAATAGTCATAAGAGCAAGGTTCCAAATATTAACAAACAACGCAACTAATACGGTATAACAGAGTGAGTTTCTCCTCATGTTTTACTCAATTGGACAATTATCTAGCTCACGGAAAATAATAAATTTAAACCAGGAATAAATGAAGCATGAAAAAATGGAGTTACTTTCTTTGATCAAGTAAACGAATTATACTCCTTTTAGCAAGTAAATGGACTATACTTGCCGATGTAAGAAGAATGTACCTAGACAATAAAATATCAACTTATTCAAGATGGCGTAGAATAATACCAAATTGAAACATGTAAACACGGCAAGCATTTTCAAATTGCCCATTTGAAGAAACCATGCATTTTTTAAAATGAAAACGATCACAGCTGAAGAAACAACACATTTTTTAAATGAAAACGACCTCAGTTGAAGATCTCAGCTCAGGAGAGCGGTCACCGTAGACTTAATTACACTACAAAGGTCTCCCCAAAATGTGTAAGGTGACGAGTTCTGTCTCAAGGAAATTTGTGATCAAAATACTACATATGAAAGACTACGAAAAATTTTATCAGTTAGCGTAGAATTACGTAAATTTCACAAGGGGTTCAACGCAAAAAAAAGTCATGGAGAAGTGAAGAATTTGTTGCTTGTTTTTAACGTAAGGTGTTCTATTTTGTCAAAGTACAGCTAAGTTTGTAATGAAATTGAACTCAATGCGAAGGTTTAATTAGGCTTCCAAGTTTTAATAAGTGCAAAACAAAACACGTAAAAGATATCTGTTTAGGAAAAGCATGCAAAGCAGTCGGATGATGATAGACCGAGAAAGAGAGAGGGAAAAGAGAGTAGTTGTGTAGATAACATGAGCTTGTAGGGCAGATATACTGAGAACTGGTGCACTGGTGCGGTGCACATCGCTCACTACTCGGTGTCGTACAGCTGACCTACTCAGATGCATGCTATGTCATCAGTACAGACAGATGTTTTCTGTCAAATCAGCCCTACATTTCAATGTATGCAATTCCGTTCGGTGAAGTACAACGAGATCAGACACAAGTATTCGAATAATTATCAAAAACCTAATTTCATACGACTGAACACACAATAAGAACACACACAGCAAAAGTACGTCTCAACCATAAATCAACAGAGCACTTAAGTAAGCTCAGCTCCAAGACAAGCACGACTAAGTTTCAAAAGCAGCGGTCAGAACGTGGTTAGAAGCACCACTAACCTAAGCAGTCGCAAAAAATACAGAAACAGGAGATTGCACCGAGATACGCGTTATTTGGCCTGATCATAAACACTTCGCGTCTGCACACAGCAGCCCCCGCCTCTGGTCCGAGTTAGCCTATGATTTCACGACACAAAAACTAGCAATGGACGGATACTCCAGTAACGCGGTCCTGAAAGGTCAAGTTCGGTCGTAGAACCCACAAATTACATTGCCCGTCGTCACAACATGACACCGTGACTCGGGGGTCTCAGTGAAAGGTTTCGATTTCCTTGCAGCTTTGCAATGTAAGAACTGCAGTTCGCTGCAAGAATACAGGCTCACTGCGTCTAAATTGTCTTACAAAAAAATCAAACAATAAGCATGAGTAGAAAATGAAGAATACTTCGAGGCAAATTGTGAGAATAATTCGAAAAATTGCATCATAAAAATTTACTACCAGCAGCGAAAAAAAATTGCAAGAAACCTATTCTGAAGTTAGTCACAATTATCCGAGTACGAATGACGACATAGCAATTTGAAAGAAAGTTCCAACTAGGAAGGTTAGGAAATCCCTGCCTAGGGACGACTTGCGGCACTCAAGGATTAAGTAAAAAGTATCTCTTGCAGTACGAACAGATAAGATTGCTGGCATCAGTACACATCCTGTTGAGTCGATAGCGTCATGATAGCGCTATCGGCTGGCGGAAAACACAGACGAACAAATTTCCGAGGTGCTCGGCTGTAATACAGGTAGACCAAGTCTTTAAAAGTGGAGGAAAATACATGAATAAACTCCCGAGGCGCTAGGCTGTAACAAACGTTGGCCACGCCTGTAAATGAACAACAAAAACTCCTGAAAATATAGCGCATTTTCTGAGTCAGTGATATTTTGTTCACTGTGTATCTTTAATTAAATGCACTCACTAGACAGACCAGAAAACGACAGCAGAAAATCGACAGGCCAGCTCTGCAAGTCACTAAATTGGCGACAGAGCGCCGTCCCGTGGACCCATCATTTGCAGCGCGCCGATGCTGCCGTTGGGCCGCTTCATTACAAGACTCTTCCCTGATCTTCACGACAAAGAACAGCGCCGACGGCGTTGTGCGACCTTGCACAGACCGCACACATTGTGTACCAAGATGTGGAAGCGATGGCTTTCACGGCTTGGCCAAGTTTCACGCGGAAACCATTTCCTCCTATTTTACCTTCAGCTAGCAGGTGGTGCACGAGACTTGGGAATAGGAAGTCGACGACGGACTTTGTAATCAAAAAATGCACGTCAGAGAAGAAGGAATCATTTTAGCAATGAAAGTAATTCAAATTTAACGTTCCTGATGCTATCGAAAAAATACAGGATTGAAATTGAGGTAAAGTAACGACGCGTGTACAACGGAAACGAGCTCACAGAATGGAACAGCGACAAGTAAGCGCAACCAGCATCAACTAAACCAACAACAGGCCTAAAAAGAAATACAATAATAGCAGTGAAACCGCAGCAGCAGATGTTGACTCTGCGTGTATAGCATGCAGCAGCTGCAGCACTTTCACTCCCAACGTTCGGACCACGTGTATGTGCACCTAAGAGGTCAACGTACCAACAAATAAAGGCGATAGAAAGAACAGCCGGATGTACAATACACAGCTCACAGATATCGGCGAAAGGAACTTGAAAGAAGAGTCGGAGAACAATCATGTCACTGTACCACAGAGCACTCTCATGATATGACCCAGCGAAAATTCCTTTCAGTTTAGATGAGGTGACCACTGAAAGGAATATATGGCATGCATCATTTGAGATGTAGGTCTCGATTTCACGTAGTAATCATGAATATTACGTTTTTAGCGCTTGCTGCTTGGTTGGTCCGTCTCTCTGCCACGTTATTAAGGGTTTAGATAGGAGAAAATTCGCTAGGTCCGTATTTCTTAACTGCGAGACTGTCAGATGAGGCAGTCCGGATTAGTGATACTGAAAACATTCCATGATTGAGTTACTGAGAATAAGAGGGCATCTTACGAAATTGACATTGTTTGTCCCGCTATTTCTAGCGGAGCACGTCTACCAGTACTTTACAATAATGACATCAACTAAAATTGAAGCACATCGTCAACTTATATGGAAATTAACAATTTTACGTTTCTGTCTCTTACGGGGACCTATGTCTGTGCAGGTCTGATATGATCAGATGGAGTAACATCCCAACTCAGTACAGTTGACGCTCGCATCAATGGACTAAGTATTAGTGTCATGGGAGAATTAGTTTCAATAGTGCTCTACTTCCAACGGAGCGCCAGTTTCAATAGAGCATCAGTTTCAATAAAACATCAGTTTCAATGGAGTACTAACTTTAATCGAGGATTAGATTCTATACATAACCAATATTATATTTCGGTGCAAATTACAATTGAATCTTAATCAATTGAATACCGGTGTATATGAAATTAAAAGTAGGAGCTACCTAAAATGTACCCGGATGGAAGAACACAATAAATGTTCCCCCCCACACGATAATGTTTAAAAGTCAACCACAAATAACGAACTGACTAGCGTCAATGCAAGATATGTAACTTGACTAGCAAAACCGAGGTGCGGAAGCTCAACTAAATTGACAATGTCACACTTTACTCAATACTTACAATAGACACAAGAAAATTACACTTGAATCACAGAAAAGAAAATATAACATTAGGCTCATGAGGGACCACATGGGAATCAAGGACTCATACATAACTAGAACTAGCAGCAATGCACGAAAAGAGCTATCAGGCAAGGTTAACGTCGCTGAAAATTTCATTACGAAATTAATGACCTAAGAGAGGTAAAATAAGAAAAAATTCAAATGAGTTATAATGAGGAGAAAAAAGGTCGAAATCAACACCAGTATATGTCACAAAGAGCAGCGGCCCACTAGATTTAAACCTACAAGTGAGCCAGACGAACAGCTCCACAATGTCAAGAACAGAGAACGTCAAGTGAGCAAAACGAACGCATAGCAAAAGCATGCAAAATTCTAAAGCATCACGCGCAGAGAGCTGTGGTCCCCCGCATGTGTCGACTGCATTCGCGTGCCGCTAGGGGAGTGCGATGAACCCAGGTGTTCTCATTTGTAACTTAAGTGGTGGGCCAAGCTACGCGTCCCGCACACACACACCGACTACGCCACGGGCTGCGATAACACATATTACGCTGTCAAGGCCCAATGCGCAGGTGAGGTTTGTTGCTCTTTTGGAAAACCTCGTTGCCAAGGACATCCTCACAGTGTCACCATTCAGCTAGGGTAGCTGGTCTCTCTACCGATTCCACGTGCGAGTTTCAAGATACTTCAAGATCGTGTAGCACACAACAAGCAACTAATTCATCAGGTCTCTTTGGACGTAAAGAGGTCGCGAAACTAAGGCAACTGCTCAAATTAATAAACAAACCTGATTCTCCGGCCTCACACTAAATGACCAGAGGATCTAATGTAATGGAGACGTTAAGACCACCATTGAGTACGCACGACTTGGCTTCAGGCCACCAACAAAGACTATTGAGGGAAGATTGCAGTGCTAATGTCAAGTCAATGAGGACACAGCGCGCAGCTACGGTTGCTTAACAACTGCGTCTTTGTCGACAATCTTCTGCATGAACACCGGCTAGCAAACCAACGTGTAATGCACTCTCAAAAGAAACGAACTTCAGTTGGCCTAAACCAAAATAGGAAAGACTTATATACGGGTGAGATACTGGGGAACTGGGAATGACTCAAAATGACCCATAAATGGACACAGTATTAGACTAACAAGAATTCTTCTACATTGAAATGTCAGTTATTTGTAATTAAGTTTAAGATATTCGTATACACAAATTAGTCTTAAATAATGGCATACTTTCACGAATTCTCTCTATAACGTTGAATGCCCTCAGGTGATACAGAATATAAATTTTACTAAACACTATGAACATAAACTTTTCCAATCTCAGGAAACAAAATTTAATTAAGGAGTACTTCAATTACCGCACAGATACCTCTCATCTAATGAAATACCTGTACGGATATTAGTAATTTTTTTTCAAAAACTTCTCATTTTATTAACGTCGGTGAACTTTGTTACAGATCGCTTCTTATTTATAAATTCACACAAATTGAAATAGTTAATTTCTACGCTCATCAACGAATATTTCTCAGGAATCGAGTTTCTTTAAAACCAGTGACACGAGTATGTACGATTCGTTAATACCTCATCATTTCGCCGAAGAATACATTAAACGCTGCTATTTTAAACTGATGATGTGCATCAATTAACTCTGATCTGTGATGGCTTCAATGAAACTCTGCATATTTGTAGACCCGGAACACTAACACTTTTAATAGGCTTATTCGATACAGGAAACGTGTGGCTTTATTGTACGCGATGATACGAGCCTTTTCATGTACATGCGGTGTTAACACTTGGCTGTACAAGAAAATAAATCCTTAATATCGACATCGATAGTAGCGAGACTACCATGGAGTAGCATTGCATTAAGCGAGTAAAGATATTAGTCGAGGCCCAAGAAAGTTCAACCTCTCACAAACGGACACCGCATATCAACGGAGATCGGATGCAACGACCAAATTCTGCTGGCCTCGATACGTAATCCACAGGCCAGACTCTGGTACAAAAGTGCGTAAGTCACATGCGGAATATTCTAGCCAACGGATAATCTCTCGATCCAATAAGTGCGTTAATCACATGTTTGACTGAGCCATCAAAATTCAGATATACGTATAGCTCTCAAGTACTGTCTTGATGTCTGTACTATAATCCATTACAGAAGTAAGTAATTAGATAGAGCCGTACCTTGAAGTACATTTAACGTCACTTCAACTCGGATACATCTCATATCAAAACAGAGCTCAATAAGAAAACATTATACACCCATTACACTCCCATATTGATGACCAACAAAAACGCATGAACTCAGATCCTACAGAAACCCTTCCCAAGTTTCGCAACAAACACGCAGAGATGACTTCTGTACTGCCATGCACACGTGCAGGATCGCCTTATGCGTCACGGGCAGCCGAGGTTCTGAGCCTGTTTTTCTTGCACAGTTCCTACGCATTAAGATGAACGAGTTAGTCCAACTGAGCCAGGACCAGTCCCGGCTACATGGTAGGAGTACCGATTTCGGGAATTCGGCATCAATTGCGCATTTGGGTAAAAGTTTAGGATCGGTTACCGGTCTTAGCCCGGGGTGGAAGCAGTTTTTGTTCGTTTTAATATTTTTTTGAATTAAAAGAACAATAAATCACCCATTTGAACCGTAGCAGACCTTGTCAGCGGGACGTCGACCTGAACTTGAGTATCTTTGATGATTGTAATGTCAAACATCGACAATCAAATTGACAAGTTTTCACTAAACGAACGAAGTGCGCTAATTTCACTGCTCTATGAAAACGGTGAAAATAATGGGCCGTACATTTAACGAGTTCTCAAGTCATTCCAGTCTCACAATAACCAAAAGTGTACAATGAAACTATTAAATTCAATCGCATGTAAGATTCATACTGATTACCAGCTAAACTGCATTCAATATGCACTGCAAACACACTGCCCCGACATTGGGCCTCAAGCAACGTGGAATAAGCTACAACCGATGTAAATAATGCACCCACAAGACAGGTTTATGCCTACGCACAGGAGTAAAGCAGAGTCATGTGAGAAAAAACAGCTGCAGCTTCGACTGCCGCCGCTGGTGATGACTATATCGTCACAATGCGGCAGAAAAGCACTCTCGTGATAAACGTGGCTACTGGTGAACGCTTCAAGAAGAAAACGGTCATTGTAACAGCACACTTGGCTTCTAAATTGCACTGTGCATCAAGACAATAGTACTACCGCGGATAATTTCAGCAAGCATAATCGATGGCTGCAACGCAGTAGTGTCACCACTGTGACATGGACTGAAGCACACAGCAGAGCACACCCCCCAACCTCCGATGTATTGATCGGTAGGCAACCGCATGGGATCATGAGCTACCTCAGCCAGCAGAAATAACAGGAAAGGCAACACTAACGGTAGGAACTACACTAAAAGAAGTAAGTACGACCAGCAACAAGATTAGCTATGACACCAGAGCTAACACTGAACCGGAAAATACAGCGTAGCAGTGCTCGTCCATGTATAGCATGCGTGCTCGACTTCATAGAGTACAACCAGGGTTGACAGCAGATGAGGTTATGTCATTGCTCGCATTCCACTGAAGAGGGGGTGTCAGTCGTTTAGTCAGCAGCGCTAATATTAGCTGCATTACACGATCAAGAAAAGCATTTACGACTGTCAACGCTGGTGACACCATCCGTACTAGAACACCATCATGAAGTTGCGTCTGACAGCAACATCAAAGGGTAAGATACAGAGAAAAAGAATGGAAGAGAAAATGAAAAAAGCGAGAGAGAGCTCATCGCATCAGCTCTAAATCGGTGCACAGAGCTGAGCTCATGTCGAAAAGTAGAGTCAAGGCAGTCAGGCAGGCTGCCAGCGGCAACCTCAACTCCCACTTTCAACAGTCGCACAACCTAAACTTCGAGGTTCTTTCTGTCAACAGTCAATGCTCTTGAGGACGTTAACTCTCTTTCAAGCATTCCAAAACGAAAGCCGAGAATGGTGCAGCATTATGAATGATTCGCCTTCATCGTAATGGCAGATAGGGAATCGTTCGAAAAATAAATAAATGCTTCTCGCCAGTATGTTACCTGTGTTTATTGGACAACACAAGCTACCAATGCTATCAAAATTCACTCGACGTTAGGCGGTCGGGAGCACAAGAGCTGAGGTATTAGTGAAGTTACGAGACGAGAAGCGCCTCTGCAGGGGCTTGATTTCAAGCAGAATGAGACCAAACGAAGATAGCTCCGCTAATATTGACAAATATCAAACGATAATGTGAATGGAGAGAAATTAGTTAAGTCATGCTAAAAAACAAAGACTAGGAGATTTTTATGACGCTTTGTTAAAAGATCCCAAGAATAGGACACCGCCCAGCACAGGGCACGCTAACGAAAACGCAATAAAAGATTCGGAATGTCAGTAATACCACAAGGCATTATTCACACTCTCTAGAGCGTAACGAATTGCGGTGGTCATAAGAAACAAAACAATTTTGGACAGAATTGAGAATAAAGAAAGAACCTATTTTCCTTGCACTACAGAACTCTGAAATGGAGGAGCCGTAAGACAAGCCTGAGAGCAAGTCTCTCTGAAGTAGTTCTGAAGCCGAAGGCTGGAGCGAGCTCTACGGTGAGCAGCAGCCTTCAGCGTCGGTGGCAGAATTAGGATCAGTATGAAAAAACGGCAAAAAACATAACCAGTGGCTACAGAGCAAAGATTACGCTTAAAAAACGTGTTTGAAGTAGCAGAAAAGAATCGTCAGTGACAGAAAACGAAAGCCAGGAAGCGAACAGTAGCAGAAAATTGCGCCAATAGCAAGACCGGTAGAAACTCATCAGCAACAGCTGCAGCAAACAAATCAGCGGAGGGGAGCAAAAACAACAATAATGAGCACCTAATGAAAATACAACATAAAATTCCTGGAGAAAAAACTTAATTTCCTAAGCTTTACTCGAAAGCCCACACCTGACTCCTCTATTCGCTCCATACTCAGCTCATTTGATGGCATCAATGCTTTATCAGGACCGTCTATGCCCCTTGCTTTGAAACTGAGATATCGAAATTGAAATAATCAGGAAGCTGCAAATGAAATAAAATACATATATAGATAACACTCCGATTGCAAATGAGTTTGGGAAAATTTTCACATCTTGCCACAACAGTAGAGGCACCAGCTACAGCAGCGGAGAAGCAGCAGCGGCTGCATAAAGCTGACAGGCCATACGTACAAGAGGCCTTCCGTTAACGTCCTGGACTCTCGCCAGCTTTAACAAAATGCAAAGCTCAACAGAATATGTTATGATTATGTTTCGCCAGGACACATTCGTGAAGCAATGGTAGTTCCTTATATTAATCATTGTAATACGTAGCTGGCAGATCATTGGCAACAACTTTTAACGCAAGTACACAACCGAAATGAACTTGCAAGGCAACACTTCGTAAAGCAAGACGTATGCATTCCTGAACTGAGAGGTCAAATTTTTTTAGTATTTTGGCAATACATGGGTTTGCAAGAATTTCATTCGTGCACACCTCGCAAGGAAATGTTTCACGGTACTATTTTGCATTAGTTCGATGTGTGAAGCCGACGTTCGCCACTGAGAATGTGTTCAATCTCAACACCTTGACTGCAATTATCCATGCAGGAAAATTTTCACGTCGAAAGATACCTCCATTGCAAATGTAAAAATGAAGCATTTTATTTTCACAAATTTGGTTATCCTATCAATTTTCCTTCTAATCTAGACTAGCCAGTTCGAGTAATGAACACATATTTCACAAAAATTTATATATATATATTAGTGCTGTGGTTGCGTTAGGTTAGATAATCGCGTGTACCATATATGGCTCACGTCGCAGTCTAAGTATTAAAGAGTGGTTCATTAAGAGCTCAACGATTAGCTCGAAATGCTATTTATCTGAACACTTTGCTCCGCTATGTAGTAGCTGAAAGTGTCACTTCATTTCTGTTTTAATAACTTACATGGAAGCGTAGCAAACAATGATTGACGCAACAATAAAATGGCATTGTTGAATAGATCGAACGTGCCAGTAGCGCAACTTACACGTCAAAACAAAGAAGAAACCGAGCCCAAGAACAACGCCCTCATACAGGCGCGCAATACCAGCATACAAATACAACTTTATAATGCGGAACGTTCACAAGTGACGTACACATAAAGATATGAAAACACATCACACTAAACAAGAGCTCAAGCGTTCACCGCGATAATCTAACAATACTAAAGTTAAAGATATAGATCAATAGGTAAAAGGGTTATGAATAATCACTGCATGGGAGTGATCTCAAGAGGGTACAAAGCGTTAAGTCGTTCAATATGAGATAGCAGCTGCCAAACATAACCGAAGCGGTCAAGACGAAGGCCGATAATCGGAAATGCTCCAGAGTAAGGGACATAAACAACGACAAGTTCTGTGGTTCGTGAGCCGGCATTCTAGGAACGTAAGCCACCATAAATAAGCCAACGCTTGAATATCAACGGAGCTTGGCATTCTTGGTGAACTGACAATCGATGGAGGTCAACTCATCGACCTGGACACGGGGCACCTCGTATGGTGATGTGAAGGTAACACAGTCCAACTTTTTCGCTGCCCCATCGATAATCAACTATTTGAGTAGCGATATCTGCCCTTGGGAGGCCAAAATTATAGATTAATTATAGATGCCCTGGCAAAGAAGTTCGACTTGGAAGCAGAGCAGCTCGAACACGGAGATTTACCAAGTACCTCAACACAGAAATCGCATTTACCAAGTATCTCAACACAGAAAGCGCAAGTATACTTAGCATCGCTCGTACTCTAAACCACGTTGCACTCTTGTAATGGGTGCGGTAAAAAGATTTGACATCAGTTAGTTTGATAAGAGTGAAATAAAATAAAGAATGAAGAGAAGTACTTTCGTTTCCTAAATGTATACATAATGCAATTTCACGCCATTTTGCAGCAGGAAGTGCTTTGGTTTAATCATCAATTCATTTCGTCTAGACTAAAGCAACAAATGCATCGGATAATCACCGCACTCAGCAGTACAAGCGATTCAGCTCGTGGAGCACACGCGCAGAGAACCCTTTGCTCGACATGGATGTCACCGAGTACATTTACCTGAGGTGTAGTGAAGTTGAAGCGCTCCAAGGGACGTACACCCTAAACTTTCAGACACAAAGAAGCGCATGAAGTTGGCACGTGCCAACGATGTCGGGGAGGAGAAAGGCCCCCGAAATACACGAGAACGCGTGCTGGTCACTGCCAATACTACACGGCTAACAATAGATCACACTGGCTCAGAGCATTGCCATTGCTCTCTTAAAAACACGTCACTGAAAACCCAAGTCCTAATTCAAAAATTGACACCCTATAAGACAGGCCGCCACTGAGTATTTCGTTTCATTATTCAATTAATACCTACATAAAATGTTACTGAAACTTATATTCGCCAATGAAATTTACGCAAAAAAACTCGGCACAAGCCAGCTTCAGAGGTTTGGACTGTAGTTGAGGACGGGTGAGCTTGCCGGGAGGGGATATCGCTCGTCGATGGTCATGCGCAGGTGAGGGGGGTGTATGTCTACACAACTGAGGCAATGTTGAATGAACGGGAGCATTCGTTGAATTACAGGGGGCTATGTTCAAGAGAGGCAGTGTTCAAAGAGTCTATGTCAAAGGGTTTATAATAAAAAGGGTTATATGTTGAAGGGAAGCTTATGTTAAAGCGGTGGGTGGGTATATGTAGAAGATGATTTATGCTTAAGGAGGCTACATTGAAGAGCGTGGGCAACGGTTGAACGAGAGGTTATGTTCAACAGTGACAAGTATTGTACTCAACAATTATAGCTTCAAAGAACAGTGAAAAACAGGAGACAGAATTACACAAAAACAAGAAACCAACCAAAACTCCGACCAGGGACCCAGTACGAGAGACTGGCTGTACACACTACGCACACTGAGGCCGAACAGAGGTCGTCACACGGCAGAACAGGAGACAATGCGTTTACACTCACACGGAACACAGCGAGTCAGGCACCCACCACTTACTCACCCATCATCAAGGAACCGAACACTGCAGTGAGCATTGAAATTAATGATTTCGAGATCTAAGTAATTTCCAGAACGTGACTTCAGCTGCAAAACTTCTAAAATCACATCCATAATCGATACATGACCCTTGAACTGGTGCATCTATGACTAGTTGAATTTATCACCTCATCTCAATTCGTGAACTTTTAATTCTATTCAACCAAATTCAGCAGAACGCAGGTCAAAATCTAGGCTAGGTGTATAACTTCCTCTCTATAAACACAAAAATTGACTAATAAGGGAAAGAAAAAAAGCAACGTTTTTCATGAATTAAATAACTCATGATCTTGCGTTAAAATAACACCACCGAGCTGGGCAGAAGCATCTTTTAAAAGAACTGGACATATTTAAAAAATACAGTTTCCATACATAATAACTCATCAACTATTTATCAGTACCTATAATACTGAATAAGAACAAACAGAACACGATACATTTGCAAGTTCCCGAAAGTAAACCTATGAATTTTCCCGTACGACGACAGCGGCCAGTAAAATTGATCAAAATCAACCGTATCCAGAAATATATCGTATGCAGTCAAATCTGTATCCACAATAAGAGCCGCCCAATAAAGTGTCGTAAGGTAGGAGGAGACTCGATGCAGGGTACAACCCCACAGAATGACGGATGACTCGAGCCAGACATCACCAGGAAAGAAGTGAGCAAAATTCGCAAGGCAAATCGTAACGTTCCATGCAATGAATACCTGCCATCAGTAGCACTGGACTTTACTCACCGCTTGTCGTGCTCCAAGAATTTTCTGAAACAAACGAAAATACTGTTACAAAGGAGTACATTAAAAACTTCTAATTAACAATACTCACTACATAGTTCGGGAATAAGAAAAAAGGGGTTCTAAATCACCAAATTTATAAAATATGATTCTCGTTCCTAATGTGCACTTTCTGTTATAAAATGAGACATATCGAACAATTCCAAACCATTTATAAAAAAACTCGTTCCTTAAAATTACAACGTCGTCTACCAAATTATATGTTTACGGCAAAATAACGTGCTCTATACTATCCTTCAATACAATTTACGAAGTACCGAATACCATTACTTCTGAGATGACGCTGATAAATTTGATCATATTTTGTATAACTGATCAACAGCGGTGTTAGCTATGAAATTGATTGATTCATGAGCGATTTGAGATAATTCTCAGATGACGTAATACGAACCGAGTCAATACAAGTTACGCTCATCATCGAAGAGAATACCTCGAATTTGACAGACTCGCTCACGACAGCAAGACCTGCCCCGCCGATAGGAAGAAAGAAGAAGCGCCGTCAAAGCCTCTACCACACAAAGGTGTTCGACAAGGGTGTTTCACCCACAGCCCCAGAGGAACAGATCAAGGGAAGCACCAAATAACCCCCTTCAACATGAACAACAATGAAAAATCCATAAATAGCAAAAACTTATCTGTCATCTCCCCTACCGAGACATTTGAAGCCTGCACACCATAGCAACACATCAGCATCACCACCACCACCACCACACATTGCCTAGCCAACCGCCTTCTCCCTCTCCCAGTACCCCCACTCCCCCCGCGTGTGAACCTTCCATTGCTGGTGTGCCACATCTCCGCTAGCTGGTCGCGCAAAAAAAAACGAACCAATGCACGGCACACTTATGCGGAAGTTTGGCACCGCAGCAGCGAAGGTGGCACTGCATCGCTTCAAGACCAGTTATGACAGCTAAACTGAAATGATCCTCGAAGAAAATGACAAATTGAGCGAGCTTGAAATTAGGTGAACCTCTTCCCACATTATGCAAGTCGAGGCAATGTAAAATAAAAAGAGATGAATTTCATTTTCTCACCGCCAAGCAAAAAATACCTTGCGCATCGCTACGGAGAACTTCATGAACTGACTCATGTATAACTCAGAGCAATAAATCGACGACTCAACTCTCTTTTGCGTTCACAAAAAACATGATGGGTTTAACCCAAGAAGGCGGAATCTCATCAGTAATATTTTGTCATAGACAAATATACTCTAAGATGAACGTTGGCTCCCGGAATAGACAACCTGAATCGACGGCTTGAGTTCACATCTGGTGTATCTATACTTGCAACACGCTAGAGAAAATACCATACTTGCATTCAATACCTTAATATTTTATACAAATTTAACGAAAAAAGAAAATTGAGATAATTTCCAGCGTTGTTAATTCTCGGGAAAACTCTCCAACCATCATCATAGCTACGCCTCGAAATACACACGCATGCACTGGTCCTCTACATATGACAGCTCCGACAACCGATAAATTCCCTCACGTAAATCAGAGCCTTGAGATCAATACCAGCGAGTCTTTTCGGCGCCTTGCACTGTGGTTTCAACGCCGAGATCGGGACTCGGCCTTCAGCTCAACTCAGCGGTCCACACTTCCCCGCTGGCCTCTTCAACAACGAAGGTATTCTCTCAACATATTAGCTGACGAGAATAAAAAACGATAGACAATCCAGGAGTACATGTTAAACTTTCACTGTATAAGTTATTTCAACGCTTCAGTTGTGAAGGATAAAATATATATAACGAACTGGTCTGCACCTGCTTCCTAATAGACGAGTAAGAATCAGACCTGCAGTTAACGGTCATCACAAAATAAACCTTTTCAGTATTATCAACTAGCGGGCAACCTCAACGGGCGCCTGATCTGGCACGCGATGCAGCTAGAGGTTGCAGTGCACAAGGAAGCGCGTTCACGCAAGGCCCGGTTTTGGCAGAAATAATAATGGTCTACCAAACGCACCCTTTGATCTACACAGATTACCAATAGAGACTTCAAGTCGTGAGAGAAGACCACGCAGAGCACGCCGTCTCCGCGCATCATGAAACATAGCAGCCCAGAAACTAGAAACACAACCAACAAGACCACCACTATCATCACTACCACCGCCGCCACCAAAACCACAGCAACAACCCCGCATCTCCCCACAACGCCCGCCGCAGAAATGTGTTACAAAAGACGTGGAGGCTGTGACAGACCGGACAGCGCAGCCAACACACAGCGCGAGCAGCACTCAACTCAAGCGTAACGTCTGAAGTGTATTTTGAGTCCACATTTGTGAGCATGTTCTAAGATGCTGTACATTAGCAGTGAGTAAACGGTCGAGTTCATTCTCAGCTTGAAAATGCAGCAGGCAGCGAGCACGTTTTGGACAAGCTAAGTGAAACACAAATCGCTTCACACCACCGCACTCCGAAACTGCGCACACGCATGGTATTCAAACTGCTACATAAATTTATTTTTGATGTACGTTCCGTGCACAATGCGACCAAAATATCAAGCATGAGATTTAACACGCTGTTTGCAGGAGCGGACTGCCGCAGCCACTTTAAATTTCTGAATGCTTCACACAAATTTTCTTCTCCAGACAATGAGGTATTTGAACTAAATTCTAGGAAAATTGGACCAAACGAACAAAGAATCTAGCAATTCAGTATCCGTCAATTTTTCCAATAATTACAAAGAATTAAACCGATCTTTTCACCAAACAAACCTGACACGAAAAACTCACTGGAACAGGGAAAACAAAGAACAGTGAAGCACATAAACGAGTGCAGTAACACTCTCGACGTTTGAGAACAGTAGCAAGAATTACAGCACAGGTCCAGTGCCAGTAATGATGCAAAAACAAGAGCAGTAGCAACAATACAAACAACATCACCCATAGACAACAGCATCAGCAGCACAAAGGTCAGTAACAGCAGCAAGCACAACACAAAGAGGCAACAAGCGGCGACAGACAAGAGGACAAGCAACATCTGGACGCGCAGAACACAAGGTCACCACCACCACCACCGCAGCACACCCCCGTGAGAGGTAGAGGTGGTGGAGGAGGGAAGAAGGCATGTGCACAGCTGATCATAATCGGGGTCACAGACTCTCAATCAACCGCGCACTCTAGTAAAAATAGAGTGCCATTAAACCAAACAAAGTCAGTCGGTCGTTCGAGAAGCGAACGTTACACCAAGACGTAATAATAAGACCGATGTGATGCGCCGCGAAAAGAATGTTAGACGTACCAGCTGTGAGAAAGTTGGCCGGCTGTTGTCCTGAGCACACAAGTTTTTAGCTTGAATTTTTTAGGTGGACTGCAGCAACAAAAATGACTCCAAGAGTTGGCAGCCACGTAAGGAAAGTATTCATCGAATTCAGGACCGCGAAAATTTTTTAGGTTTGTAATTATTCCATCCAACTTGTTCAAAAATTTATGGGCACAACCGCCATCAACGTAGGCAATACTTATTTTAAAATATCAACAAGACTTTTTACTCAATTCTTACCACAGCAATTCTTACCTGAGATTTTCGAAGAAACTATTTAAAATTGATAGTAAAATTACAGCACCCGATTCAAAACACTTCTGAATGAAAATATGCTTCATAAGTAATGTCATTTCAATCTCAGTTAAAAAATTCCTTCGAGCACAAATTCATTGAACTAATAACTCATTACATATACTAATAGAACCTTACTACTCCTACCACACGTGTCTACTAATTAACCCATCTCTTTTAGACTGTAACCACCTGGCGGCACTTAGACAACAACACAACATTACATCCATCTATCAGCTCTGGACGCATCCGGTGGAGGTGGCTGCCTTCCTGCGCTGCGCAGGCATCGTGCAATAAGCGATGTCAGGGAACGCCTACTACTACTACTAATTAATTCATACATAATATCAAACCAATAATACACCCGCTATTAAAACCACACTTCCTGACACTTAAGTCTTCATACTCGAAATTAGACTTCAGACCTTTGGAAAAAGAAAATATATTTCTTTCACATGTAGAACGGCCAATATCTAGAAGATCTCATCAATATTCTCATGAATATTATGTGGAAACTGAAAGTCTTTCGCACTTGGACAAAACGAGAATTGCAAATAACTTATTTTTACACAAACAGGAGCAGAACTCCCAGTCATCCTCACGGTAAAGCAAGCAGTGAATTCGAGCACGTCAACGCGCCACGCTTTCTCTCAGTTCGGATTAACAAGCATCAATTAACCAACAAAGCGTGTCGCACAATAGAGTTAAGCAGAAACATTGTCGTAACGACAGTGGAAATTAAATAATTCGAAGAGACTAAATGCAGCTAAATCAACGTCCATTTTACATCAGCAAAAATATTCGTACATTGACTCCACGTATGTTCAACTCAAATTCTCGCAAATAGAAAGGCGATCTATTTTACTAAGTATGGAAGAATTTTAATATTGAACCAAAGGAATAGGTTCCTACCCTTCCCAAGAAACAAATCCCTTTCTAATAAGAAAATCCCCTGTGTAACAATAAGTTTACCCATCAGCATGCATGTGTATCTTATCTAAATTGGCCAAACTGAAGCGACACAAACTAATGCATATTCAATGAGCATAGAAACACAACGCAGAAGCAAAATCCGGTTCCACGTCGTAACTCAGCAACTTGCTCCAAACACCAATGAACAGTTGCAATGTTCACGAACATTCCACGGCCTAGACTTGACTTGAACTAAACGTAAACGTACATTAGAATAAAAATTAGGCTGGAATTTTAGCGAGTGCAGCAGCTCAACACTCAAGTACACAAGCCAGTGCATGAACGGAAGCCCGATTCCTAGAACTTGCTTCAACATGGCCGACGCGGTGCGCCGGAGCAGAGAGGCACGCCACTTTCTACACCAGCTCAGCTTCCTAGAATTCAGGGCCCTCCACCGCACAGCACCATACAAACACTGTCACAGCAAATACACGAAGCAGATAAAGGTCACTTGAAGGTAACCAGCCTCGATCACAGAGCAAAGTTCAGCGGCACTGCATGATCTATTACATAACGCACTAATGCTCAGACAGCGATAGCAAATGTGCGGTATCAAGAGGTACTCTAGACATATGCATTTTACATCGCTTATCGTGCTTGACACAAACGGCTTTGTCGCCCAACACACGGGGTGTACATCGCATGCAGATAAATGACGCAGTGTCGCGGGAAAAAACATACGTGTCTCAAAAAAAGTGCGTTCAAGTATTGGAAATATGCACAACTACATAGAAACGCACAAATACGGTAGAATGAAACAACTGCAGCCTTACATAGAAAGCCTCGATCCTTAATAGAACAAATGTATAAACCATTGTGGGTTCTGATAGCATTTTCACATTTGAGCTTTTATTTCCTTCACTAATTTCTATAGTAACTTCACACAAAAGAGGACTTCTACTCAACGAATAAAAAATGCATTCTTTTTTTAATTAATACTGCATTTGATCACAATGAGTCTCGTAATCATTTCCATTCTAATTACAGACAAAATTAGACTTCTAGATAGCTGAAGACATCAGAATTCTTCAACTTGAATTAGCTTAGATCACAACGTTTGTTATACTACAATTTAGCCACATCTATTACACAAACGAGGACTCCCATACATCGGAATGCAGCTCTTATATTCCTAAACTCTCCTGGCCAGACAGCGGCAACACCCTCAGAAGACAGCTCCCGGCTGCAGCGTGGACTGTGACCCCCACAAAGGGGCAGGGCGCGTCCCTGAAACGGCAGCAGGGCGTAGCCCCAGCGAGGGCAGGCCATGCTACAGCCGGCCCTGCACAGCTCTCCGCGTTTTAGACACGGCACTCGCCCACCAGGCGTACTTAAGTACTAACTACCACCACGTAGTGAAAATAATTAAAGAGAGAACGGATTAATCCCGTGGCTACCGGACATTTATTTGTCTCCGAATGTAAGCTTTTGCTGCTGTGCCCTATAAAATGTCGTCAGAGAAATGTAATGAATATAAAAAAAATTGGGCGAGAAACTCCGCGTAAAAATAATTTGAGATAAATTATGCGATGAATATTTTTTAACGAAATTTTTACAAGTAGTTTTACAAATTTATTCGGGACGTATTATCCTCAAATATTCCAATTATCCTCCTTGCAACACCGAAATCGACAGTTACAAAAGGTCTATTCACCCCACTAAGGAAAACACAGTCTGCATTTGTACTGGCCTGAGTGTTCGACCAAGACCGTGCAAACGTCCACTGGTGCCTGAACTATAGTTATGAATTAAAAACAGATTTTGCTTTTCAACTATATCGACTGGCGATCTAGTAATATTGTGACTCAGGGTCTGTCGTTTCGTCTGACCAAAGTCGGTGAGTGCGATGGCATACACCGACGTGTCAGTCCAAAAAGAAATCTAAGCACAAATCGTAATTTTGATGTCGGTTCACCGGATGCTATTAATGTGAAGGATTGCAAAAAAGCTGGTAGACTCTGCAGTTTTCTCTAAACTATTAATGAAACAGAAATCAACTAGAAAATAAAGATGAGAGAAAATATAAAAAGATGTGTCTGATATGATTTAGCCTCAATGATCCAGATAATTAATTAGTACCTGAAATTAAGATACTTCTTGTCTTGCCACACTTCTAATTGCTAATCTGCAGTGGGATTAATTAAGCTACAGTATTAGACTTATTCACTCGGTCTATTCAGCGTGTGCAGAATGGTTTTCTATCAGTCGTTCAATCGTTCCAAAAAGCCTTAGGCAATACACAACAAAAAACATACGGTCAGGTATACGTTCGCTACAGAAATTTTGTTTCATCATTAACTATTCCTACTTGCTAGTTTGTCACGCTAATAACCATCTGTTTACCCCAATCCAAAGCTAATTCTGCATTGCAATTTGGAAGCCCGACGATAATGCCGCCACGAAACGGCACACACTAGCACAAGATCCAACATTTAACATTGATTATACAATCAAGCAAAACACACAAACATTCAACACTGAGTAAACATTAAAGCAGAGCGTATAAGCAAACATTCAGTTTCACGTAGAAATTAATGCCCCATCAGGGTCCGAGAGTCCACATGGGGTCATCGTGAGTTGAATGATCGAGTCTCGTAGTGTTTTTAGGCCCTCTGAGCGACGCATGCGTACCCCTCTGTTCCTTCTTGAACCCTCTCAAACTACCCCCCTGTTCCCATCCCTCCTTTAATGCATAGAATATCCTTGACAGGGTCAGACTGTCGTCTGGTGAGTGCAGGGTGACGGGACCACGAGCCTCTCTAATCTAGACGAGCCATACTACACCCACAGACATGAATGTTCAAATGCACCTCCGATGTGTGTTCACAAGCAGCAGTGACGTCCGTGTTCAGAAGTAACAGTGGCGTGCGTGTTCACAAGCAACAGAGGCGCGCGTGTTCAGAAGCAACAGAGGCGCGCGTGTTCAGAAGCAACAGTGGCGCGCGTGTTCAGAAGCAACAGTGGCGCGCGTGTTCACAAGCAACAGTGACGTGCGTGTTCAGAAGCAACAGAGGCGCGAGTGTTCAGAAACAGCATATCTGGCATAACCAACCGTACAGTAGTAGTCATGGCCCATCATACATGCCGTAAATATTCCTCTCACAGGACATGGTAGTGCAGCGCTCTGTTTTAGCGCAAATGAGAGCAAGTGCAGCGAACTCGTTAACAAAAAAATGAACGACAGGCTTGCAATGCGATAGAAAGTTGAATTGAAGACATAGTCTGCCGCAATTTGGATTACTTAAAAATACACTCACAGAATCGCTGTTATTGAAAATCCTAACCTAACACAAATTTAAGTACACGGAATGTAATTGAAAGAACATAGTAGTTCGATTCCTCAAAAAACGAGCTTCTCTAATCTACGGATACGTCAGAAAAAAAACGCGGAAATTTTCACAATTGTTGCCATGATGTCCAAGTAATGTGGACAGAAAAATGTTCGCTCACACACACACATAGGTGCAGGCTCAACGCTAAGCAACAACAGCATAGCAAGACGTGCTTCGGCAAAACGATCCATGAACTGGTTCCTCAAGCTCTACGACGGTGTTATAAAGCTTGCACAACTTGCCCTGGGGACTTGTTCCACAGCTGCACCCTGGAGGCACGACGGAAATGAGTGGTAACGATACTTTGTCTCATATTCAGGGTTTAATGAGAGCTTCCGCTTAAATGAGAACGACGTCAAAATGAACCCCACTGAAAATTAGATGCCAATGACTCCACAAGGACAGAAAGAATTAGCGTTTCGACACAGCCTCCTCAAGCCAGTACGAAAGGCAGTGTAAGCACCTCGAAAAGTGAACACTAAAATTAGATGACGGAGCACGTAAATACACCCAGAACCGACTCCTGCCATGTACTTACCCAGCTGTATTAGTCCCAAAAAGCACAAAGTCCTCATTAAGCCGGTCTAGGGGGAAATCCTTTTCAGCTCTACAGCGCTAACAGAAGAGTAACAATGACTTTCGAGACTTGAGAATTCTTAAATTTAATCCAGCAGCCCGCTCTTCTAAGGAATCAAAAAGAGAGGCACTGCGTACGTTTTATGCCTCTAAGGGATAGCACAACAATACCTGGCCCTAACAATGGAAGACGTTCAAGTGTCACAATACCATCGAATGTTCTGGGCCAATGCTCCAGTGACTTCCCATGAACTGACCTCATAGAGATGTCGGAGGAAGGAAGATCATTCTCCGTTAAAGCCTTTTCGGGTGGCGAGAAAAAAGGGCGTTTAAATTTCCAACACCTAAATTTAAGAATTCTTCACGTACACGAAGCAAACGGTAAAAAATTTTAACTTAAACTCCAAGGCGATAAACATACTCGATATTGTAGGGTTACCTCTAGTAACTTAATCATAATATGACTATGTCCATTGAGACACTTAACTCCCGCTTTCTCAAATACATGAGAGCCTTAACTATAATTCCTCTTGAAACTACAGTGACGTGTCCGCGAATTTGACGGTAGTGGAAAGAGTGACAAATTTAAGAGTCCTAGAACATAATTAGANCAATAGCCCAGTAAGAAAACGAACTACAAAACGGGTGTAAACCGCCACGTAACACATAACAATGGAGGTAGACACCCAGTGAAGCTACTACCGAAGGCCTTAAAAATATTGAATGATAGAATAACATGAAAACAAAAAGAGAACAAGATAGCATACCATCATAGTTCGGTGGAGATATGGGTAGAAAAGTAAAGAAAAGCCCGATTTTAAGAGTGTGCAAATCAAAAAAAAAAAATTGCGTACATTAGTGTAAGTGCTGTAATAATTACATATGCTCTGGCATATTTTCCGCTAGATGTTACGAATAGCCGTTATGCGAATAATTTGTCTAAGAATAATAATCAACAAATACTAAAACACTGCACCTCTACTCTGTTTACAGAATGTAATAATTTCATTGCTTCTAGCTACTGATAATAACGGAGCGGTAGCAACAGAAGTAGTCCAAAACATAGAATCCGAGCTTGGACTGCCCGTTTGCAAGATTAAAACACCTGCATTAAAATGCAGCTACATACAGTTCATACAAATGTTCTCTGAGATATTACAGTCATCATATTCACGAGCAACGCAGGAAAATTAAACTACTATAAATAGGAAGACTTTTTAAAGCAAAAAATGACGAGCATTAGTTAAAGCACTCTGATTATTACTTAAACAGTTTGAGGCTGCTTGGCCATATCAAAAGCGATCTCAAGAGAGCGAAAATAAAGGACCATTTAGCATGAACTGTAAGGGAAGTGGAATCTATTCATGGATGTGTTCCAACACAGTACTATCTGCGCATAGAAACAGCAAGTTAAAAAGGAAAAGGGAAAAAAGATGAACAACCAACGACGGAGGCATGAAAATGAAAAGAAACAAAGTGGGAACTTCAATAATTGTCCCAAAGGCTCAGCCAGAGCTAAGATAACCTAACAATGATGAGCATAAATTTTTTCGGGTCACATTAGATTTTCGTGCGTGTCAATGTTTAATTTAACTTTGACGTGCAATGCGTTTAACGATGCGTACAACGTGTATTATATCGACAGAGATGAGTAGCCTCACTCTGTTGCGACAGAATGAGGCAGGCTGAAGTAGGCCGGATACTGGGCCTACGGAAGGAAGGGCGGGGATCCGCAGCTAGGCTCGGCGTAAACATCCGCTGGCGCGCACTAAACAAGCCATATTTATTTGCCCGCCAACATAGAGGTGCACTCCACAACAGGTCTTCTCCCCTTGACCCTCGCTAACTACGCTTCATGCGTCGCATGTTGATGAACTTGTTCACCTTCCAAACACAGTTAGGACGTCGCCTTTATTTCATGCACCTCAGTTCACTACTCGCTGCCTCCCAGTTATATAACACTACGCGCACACGTACTAATATTTGACCGACTCCTAAATATGGACCACCACTGATAGCGATGCAACCATACGTACGATAAACTGATAGCACAATTAGGGCATATCCCCTCCATTCCGTGCCATGGCGGACTGGCACCAAGCACGTTCACAACTGAGGTTTCGATTCCCAACAGAAGTGTTAACTGATTTTCAAGAAACTTCGCAGTCCTTGCACAGTCACGCGCCAACAGTAATAAGGCATTGAAAACCCAACGATACACTGTATGTCAACTGTGTTGGAATTACTAAGTTTTATTCTCTAGGTCACCTCGCCTTATCAAGGACAAGTTCGCTAACGTGCATATCATTACGCACATCGCAATATCGAATGCCGAATACCGATTATTTCGGAATGATTTCTAGAGGTGCAAAAGCAGTGACAACGCAGCCCTAGTATTTTCTTACGGTCTAATTTGATTTTAAAAATGCCTTTACTCTTCCATGGCCCCATTTTTATTTGTAGACACTGAAAAAAATTTAGAAATCAAGTGTAACTCCACGGTAAGAGATCCAGAAAAAATGAGTTACAACACAATGGAATGAAAGGGAAATAATTCACCTTATCGAGTAAATTCATACACTCAAAGTATCACACGAATCCATGCAATAACTTTTAGCCTCGTGGAGTTTTCTGACTGAAACGTCCAACATTCAGACAGACGACTTCTGAATTTCTTCAAAAGCAATTAATACACTTGGAAATGGTCGTGAAATACTGAGAGAAGTCAGAGAAGGACCGGTAAACTTGCGTTACGATTTTTATTGGACGAGTTTACGCATCCAAAGTTATTATTAAATGCTTTGGGAAGAAAAGACAACTCGTCCTTGCAAGGGAACAGGGTTTAATTTTAACAGAATTTTCCCATCGACAATTGCCGCCACTTTTCAGAAGACAACGGCCTGGAAAATTGCTGGAAGGAACTGGGGAGAAGGCCAACAAAAGCATCCATTCGAATACACAGACATAAAAAATTAGGGTACTAAGCATTGACTGTGAACCAACAGTATCGGTGTCACTGCAGAGAACAGCGTGGGAGAACAGCACCAGCGCGCATCGCTGTCCTCCATCCTCGGCGAACCGTCCCAGTAATACTTATCAAGTAATTCTACGTGGAGTTTGGGTTGTGAACTAGTATTTTTATCATAACGATCTTGAAAACGATCAGTTGAGATGAGGAGATTGGCAATTAAAGCCAATAATAATGACAGGCCGTTTCAAACTACTAACCGGTCGACAGACACCACTCAGGTCCAGTTACAATATGTCTGCACGCTCTCCACTCGAATGGTACACAGCGCATTATTCCACATCTGAAGATTTGAAACCGCAGTCACCTGTAATCGGTCCTTGTCCAGGCGGCCGCCGGCATATTCACAGTCTGTGTAGTCACTAGTAACTGTACTACGTATCAAAAACAGCACACTGATTATTAGTCTAAGAATAATAATCAACAAATACTGAAACACTGCACCTTTACCCTGTTTACAGAATGTAATAATTTCAATACTTCTAGCTACTGATAATAACGGAGCGGCAGCAACAGAAGTAGTCTAAACATAGAATCCGAGCTTTGACTGCCCGTTCGCAAGATTAAAACATACAACACCTGCATTAAAATACCCATACTCCGCCGAATGTTACTAGCCACAGAAACAATTTGTGCAATATAATTACTTGTTACTCGTGTAGTCCTCGTGCTCCCCTCCGTCACAAATTTATCCCAGGTAACAAGGGAGTCTGAAGCGACATCAAAAGGTTAGTGTTGTGCACAGGAGGACGACAACGAGTCCACCATTTTGGGCGACATCGTGTCCGCCATTTCGGGCGACATCGCGTCCGCCATTTCGGGCGACATCGTGTCCGCCATTTCGGGCGACATCGTGTCCGTCATTTCGGGCGACATCGTGTCCGCCATTTTGGGCGACATCGTGTCCGCCATTTCGGGCGACATCGTGTCCGTCATTTCGGGCGACGTGTTCGCCATTTTAGGCGGCAACGTGTCGACTATTCTTGGTGACAACGTGTCTGTGTGTGCATTACCTTGGGTGGTACCGGCGCCGATCCAGCACAGGTACAGACAAGTAATAGCAACATTGTTCAAGACGTTAGTGCAACATCATTTTCCTCAAAAGATTCACACGTACGACAGCTTCTCC
>VOMN01021620.1:0-17777 GCA_014899125.1 Orchestia grillus
ACTCAACTGACGTCGACACGCTAAGTGGGTGTCGATGAGCCCAAGGTTCGTAAGCCCAAGTTTGCTTGATTAGTTATAAAAAATTACGAAGTCGTGGACTCAATTAAAAACTCAATTAGCTTGAACTCGCTCTGACCGATTCTTCCATTCTGTCAGTCGCTCATTGCCGCCGGTGAACTCTCATTGGCCAAAACAAATTGGCCAATATTCTCGGCCGATGATTAGATTTTGCCCTGTCAGGGATTGTAATAATCATGCGATCATCATACACCATCACACGATTATCGTGCTATGGCATACGATAATCAACCCCAACAGTACTTTAATCGTACTTTGCGATTGGTAGTGGTCATAATTAGTCGTGATCGATCAGACACATTTCAACATTTCAAATATTGTGTCATCTTGTGTGATACAATATTTGTCCTGATATTAAGAACATAGTTTTCTATTTCCATCAAAACGCACGCGAGAGGAAAAATGATGTGGGAGAAGCGACAGGGTCGCAGCTAATTAAAATTGTAAGAATTATACAGATTTACGTTTCTGGCACGCATCATCATCCCGTAATTAAAAATTGGACAGTCATCTTTGAGCTTTGATGGAATCAGCAAAGTTGTCAAACTGTCGTTCTAAATGTCCGAATTCAAGGTTTCAATATTGTCAACAGATCAATGAGAGCAAAAGGATCTAGCAGTGACAGGTTAGACTCCATGGTTCAGGCGCGCACTTTAAAAACATTATTCAGCCTTAGTCATTGTGAGAATTGACCGACAAATTATAGCCCTTATTGTTTCCAACATCTGAAATTCATACATATTTCCCCTATCGTTAACGCTTATGATGTTTTTTATTTAAATGTTGTTTTTCGAATCTTTTTCATGATCTCAGTTTTGTTGTTGTTCAACTCAAGAAAAAACTTTCGATTGTGGCTTCTCAGAATATAATATTCACTATTTTCTCTTCCATTTTGCCGCTGCTGCGAAAATGCTGTACCAATGGTGAGCAATTTTAATAACATTGAAAGTCTCGTATTCAAATTCGTCGACTTTCGTACCATGTTTAGGTACTCATTCAAGTACCTAAACGATAATCTTCTGGGTACAGTCGTCAAAAAATATAGTCTCACGACGATAAAAATATACATGTAACACTTGCTGAAAGTAATCTCACTCAAGCACGCCCGCGACAATCTTTCTCGATACTGTTAGCGAAAATAAAAGTTGCGGTCACAATGCATCCGAGGCCCGCAACTCAGGGGCTGATGAATGTGTGGCATTAGTTAAAAGTAACATTTCTTTTTATAAGAAAAATTTAGTATTATAAGTTTTTTAACTGATGGTATTTCTTACGGGATTCGGGTTATAATCGAATAATTGCGAATAAATAAAAAGCTACATTTTCAGGTTACTCGTAATTGACTTATATTTTCTCATCACTATAACTTAGTCTAATATCTTGCTCTCACATAAAATACATCAATTTGAAAGCAGACTGCTGAACAATATTGAGATCTTGTCAGCCTATTTTACAATTGCTATTTTTACGAGACATCGTCTTTTATAGTAAGTACAACCCACTTCAACTTCTCATTTAATTGGTTTTACTTTAACTTCTACTTATCAAGATTGATTCAGATGTTCCTTGCAATGATAATTTCACTCGTACCTCATCAAAACAGGACTTAATGTTCTCAAATAGATACCCTACATTTTATCAATCGTACATAATTACCCGAAATTGTATCAGTCGTAAAGAGTTACCCTAAATCAATCAACCATAATTACCGCCTGTGTGCTATGGGCACTACATAATGTAACAAATGCCTTTGGCGTTGCGCACCCCAATCTTTCGATCGTTCTGCATTGATGCTCGATGCTTCGAAGGCGGTAAACAATTGGTGGAAAGAAAGGAAAGAACAGATGCGGACGCTGTTACGACATCACAGGGAAGGAATTTGGAAAACAGATCCGTTGTGCGCGTTGTGCATCGCGTCATATACTTCGCCGGAGTCGACACTCACGAGTCCTGCTTCTGATGCCAGTAGGCTTAGACGCACAATACAAACTCCGTGTTCGGTTAACGTAAATTTTCGCAAAATACTCCAGTCGACGGAAATCATTTCATAGGAAATCCAAGTCGGAACCTGCAAATTCGGACCTGCAATTTCGACACACCAAAAAGGGATTTTAGATTGCGTTTCGTCCAGAAATAAATCTTATTTATTGACCATATTCAAACGAATTAAATTTGACTTATCATAGACTCCACCAGCGATCATTAGTTGAAAAAAGCATTCAGCAATCCTCGTGGACTTTCATTACTGCCATATAGTATTCCCCTGTATTGCAACACCACGATGTTATTTCTCTCTTAAAAATAATGAATATTGCATCTCTTGGAAGCTCTTGAAATCATTGAGTTAATGTTGCTGTCTACAAGCTCCCTCGCAATCAAGTGCTGGCTTACTTATGTTGCCCGCAAGCCTCCTCTGCCAAAATGCGTGCTCTGATGAGGGAGGATGCCGCAAGCCTCTGCCAAAATGCGTGCTCTGATGAGGGAGGATGTCCTGCAGTGGATGTGGTTCAGCACGCGCTGCTGCCCGAGGCAGGCGGGAGTGCTGAGGTGTTCTTCAATGAGGGCTCGTTGCTGGTGTCTGACCTGCTGGACGCCGTGTCTTGAGGCTCGACATTTTCCAGACTGAACCCAGCATTACTAGCACTAAAATCTGCTACTTTTGGTTAAGAGATCCTATTTTATTTAGCCATTTTCTCCCTGCATGGCGGGTCGAGTTGTCGACCGATTGTCTCAATGGCTCTTTTATCCATTTCAATTTTCTTCAATTTGCTTTTTCAAGCGAGGAAGACTAACCCGTTTGTAAGCTAAAAATTGATATGACATCGACTAGTACGAAAATTATGCACATCAGAATCTGTACATCTACTTTCGGTTATGGTTGATGATCATTTAACGGAGTAAAATCAAGAGTTAAATGTTTAATAAAACGCGACGTTTTTTCTGGAAGTATTCCAGTCCTCTTTCCATGCTCGATTTTCGACTCTCGTGAGCATTGACAGTCATCATAGAGGACGGCCGCAGGAACGGTCGAGTGGCCTCCATCAAGTATATCTTTCGGCGCTGTGATGTCTTTTTCTTTCTTCTCGTCTCGCCCGAACATTTCTATTCTTCGCACACAAGCCACGTTTTGGTCACAGCGCTCAGTCGATATGATTCTTTACCTTTTGCTTTCCGGAAGGTATTCACTTTCTCTTGTTCTTTGCTGAAAAGTTTTTACCTAGCATTTACTGTTTTAAAATGCTGGGCATTAGAGACATTTCTACATCACTCACGCTGATTTTTTCGTGTATGTTACTGATTTAGTTTCTACTTTGCAAATGGTATTTCTGCCTAACCGTCGTTTTTGTAGGTACGGTTGAGTCTCCATAGTATTTCATCCATCTTGTAAAATCAGCTTTGCATTCATTCATGTGCTGACTCTGCAGCAGTTCTTTCTACATTGCGTTGATTTTTACACTTTTTGACGAATATTGTTGATGTGATTGGTGAATTACTTGGTAGCAGTTGGTTCTCTCTTCCCGGAAACTATTTCACTGCTTGTGTTTGCGCCTTTCAGTACTCCTTTTCGCGCAGAATCTCTTACTTAATAACTGATATGTTTTACGTTTTCAATATTTTTTATGCCTTTCTCCTTCCTCTGTCGCAATTCGTGAACCCCTATTCCTAACCTGCTGCTTCTGCTTCTGTAATACGTGGCTACCATTCTTGCCTCGCAGCTGCTGTAGTTCTCGGTGACTTTATAACATCCATTGCTGCTGCCTAGGTTATTCAGTCGCAGTACGCGCGGCCGCTCCTCGTACAGGACGAAGCGTCTTCTCCAATATTCCCCTCTGATCTCACTGCTGGCATTGTACCTTAATATCGATAGTATAAACTTTGGAGCCTATTGAATGCGTCGTTTCGAAAGCCCAAGGCTGAGCAGTCAGGCATTTAGATTCTGACAACTGCCGAAAAATTGTATTGTTCACCGTAGATCGGGTTTCTCGAATGGCAGTTTGTGGTGTTAAGAAAATTCTGTTTTCTATTCGCTTGCATTTATCGCTCACCGTAGGGTCTTATTTAATCAAAATATCGGTGTGTAAGAGGGACAATTTATGTTCAATCTTCCACTACGAAGTCTTTAATTGTTTTAGCATTTCCTCAACAGTTTGTAGGATCTCTTCAACTTTTATGAGCATATCAAACTTATATTCGCTGCCTCCGGAATCTTTTCATCTCAGAGTATGAGAACGGCATTATGCATAAACCGAATTCCAGAGACTTACTGTGTCTAGGGCTGCTGAATTTCTAGAACTCTTCTTGAGAGCTATGTGGAAAGTTTTTGGCGGCAATTGTTTACTTTGAGACTTGGTTTTTACTTAAACACTTCTTTAGTTTTTCAGGCAAAGTCAGCAACACTGGTCGCGGAAATCCGCTCAAAGTTGTGAGGTTCGGAAGGGTTTATTGATGTTCTTATTTCTTTGTCACATTCTCCTTTGAAAGCGGAGGGTGCACCCCAGTCATCCTCTAATATGTTGAATAATTTTATAGTCATGCTATCGTCTCCAGGTCGTCAAAAATAGCTGTAAGTCTGAAGGAAAATAGAGTGATTATCTGTGTAACTGATACGGACTGCATTCTCTGATATAGTCTCGCTGATTAGAAATTCGAATCTGAGAATCTGGCCCCGAGAATTTTCTCCAAAATCCTTCAGCAGGTAAGTAAATGATTGCACACGAAAAATAGTTAAATATATTAGCTAGGCATGTTATTTTGTAGTCTAGATTCTTATTGTTCGGAGACTATACGCTGGAAATTTCAATGCTGAAATTATTTCAGCTGACGATAGTCGTGAGTTTCCACGATGTTCCAACAATTTTAAAGACGAGTTTTTCAAAAATCCATAAACTTCATACACCTCACCGAAAATACCTTGCGATTCATCAAGATTTACTGCGCACTTTTTTGTGCACTGGTAAAATTCTTCAATTTAAAAGGGAAAACTTCGGATTTCTCCTTGAAAAATATTTTTATTTAGAAATAGTTCTCTTTGAAATAACTGGTGGTATCTGTTAGCTCTTTCGTATTTTGCTTTGTCAAAGTTTGACTGTACTCATGTTTGTAAAAACCTCAATAAGTACTTCCATTTGTTCAGTTAGCAATCAAAGGAATGAAAAAACCTTGCATTTTATTTGATTACAAAATAATACCTTACAGTCTATATAAATTTAAAAATCTCATTTCATATGGATGCAATTAATTTTCTGTAAAAAGCTACATGCAGTTTGGCTCCATATTTGTATATACAGGATGTTAAGAGGCGAGATGTGCAAACTCGACAGCAGTCAGGGACGCACAAATTCAACACCTTTTCAGGAATACGAAATTTTTCAAAACTCCTTAGTTTTCAGTGCACTTAGGTTTAAAATTTAGCCCTGGTACCCAGTTAAGAGCATTCCCGTTTCTACGAAGGGTCAGTATGGCAAATGAAACGAATATCAGAGAACCAGATGTGTCAAACAATAACTGTTCGGAATGTCTGCCCCTGCGCCAATGCAGGTCTGGTACCTCTTCCGAATGGATTGCTGCACATGATGTGAAACACTTGGTTCCCTGCAATGTTGAATGCTGCCACTGCTATCCTTGCAAAAAGATCTATCTCGAGACTTGAGTCCTTTAGATTTCACTCTTTGGGGCCACATGAATTAATTGATTTGCGAAACACCGGTGGAGTCCGAAATGCATCTCGTCATAAGATGCTGGCCGCAGCATTCAATATCGCTGCAGGCAGAAGAACCAAGACTTTAGCATAGAGTCCAGGAATCAATTCGGAAGAGGCACCTAACCCGTATTGATGTAGGGTGCAGACATTTCGAACAGTTATTGCCCAATTAGTTTGAAAAAACTCATGTTTCGGTGGTACTCGTTCATTGCTCCTTATGATATTTGTGGCATTTCTCACGGACTAGTATATTATTAAGTGAGCCTCAAGGTTAAATTTTAAACCTCAGTATCTTGGAAAATAAGTAGACTTGAAATATTTAGTACTCGTGAGAAAATATTTATTTTGTGTGTCCCTGCCCCCTGCCAAAGTATGTACTTCACATTTTTTAACACCCTGTCCATGACGGCGCCTAGTTTTCCGCATAAAGCTAAAGGAAATCTTATTGCATGCATGCATACATGGGGATACAACTAAATTTTTGCTTGAAGATAGATAGAACTTTATTGCGTATGCACATATAAGAGGTAAATAGTGAAATTTATTATTTCCTGGAATGCCTAAACATTCCAGGAGTCATTTGTAACTGATACTACGTAATGTGACGTAACATAAGCTAACTTAAGCTAATGACAGGATGAATTTTTCATATCATGTAACGCCTGAAATGTCGAGGCATTTCAAGTAATGCCTGGTTTCACTGTCTGCCTGTTGCCTGCGCGAATACACCTCAGACTGCAGCTCGTTTTTTGCATAAAGCTAAATGAAGCCTTATCGCTAAAATGATTTGGTTAAGCGACGCGTGTTCAAAGTATTTTATTTCTTCCAGGTGGCAGCCCGCGACCGCGATGGCGGCCGGTGGGGCATGCTTCACTATTCCATTACTGGAGACGGCATACCTGATTCTCCAGACCTGAGACGAGGACCGAACAGTGAAGGATTAAACCCTGAAAAACAGCACCATATCTATCCTTTGTCGTCCTCCTCTCTTGTATCAGCCCCCTCACCTTCATTGCCTGCCCCGCTGCTCAATCAGCTAGCGTCTGAAAATGTGTCGTTCCTCGACCCACTCTCGTCTTTAGCTCTAAAACGGATGTCCCCTTTAAAATCAAGACTACCATCTTCAAAATCTTCGCTCATCGGTCCACAATCATACGAATCGCTATCGGCACTCCCGAAAACATCTACATTTGAGTCATTTCTGTCATCGCCTTCACAATCGTCACCGGACTCCCGGATATCGGCTTCCTTCCCCCTCGAAAGCGACGCGCTGGTCCTCATGCGAGGCCTTGGATCTGCCTTCAGAGGCTCGTCGCTGGCCGTCCCTCCGACCGCCGTCGCTCCGCCGTCCGTGTCCCAGAGCCAGTATTGGAGGCAGCGCACTACTGCCTTCTCCATTGACCCCGCCAACGGAACCATCTATGTTCTCAAGGTGAGATACACTGTTCTTCGTGCGGGATTCACTCACAAATGTATATTCATTTTCCTACTCACGGTGTGATGTATTGTTCCCTGTGCTCAACAGATATGCCAGATTTTGAGACAGCTCTGCTGTTTCCTTTTCTCGTTTTGTCTTAGTCTTCTTCAACAATTGAAACAAGTTTGATACTGATATCTCTTCAGTCGTTGTTTACGAATATTGCACATCGTTCTGCTAACTCGATACCTAACTACGGAAATATTTCGGTCTCCACCAGCGGTGTTGCTTGCATCTAAGTCCGTTACAGTATGACGGGATTTCCCACCGAACATCTTTCCTTTGAGTTATTGAATATGCTGGTCGCAATTCTAGACGAGTATGTTCATTCCTTCTCTGATATTTTAGCGCAAACGAATTTACCATGTAATTTCTCCGATAAATTAATTCACACTATTAATTTATGAATGTTGCATTAGTTGTGGGAAAGTTTTAATCTTTGCTTCCTAGGAATCCTTAAAGTAAATCCAGTAGTTTAATTCTTCTAAAAATAAAAAACCGAGCGCTTACACTCTTATAATAGTCAGCCTGTGATTAACCAATATTTCTTTCTTATAAATATCATCTTTTAATATTTTTGAATGAGCACTCCATATTCTATTAATTATTCATTAACAAAAATGATGCTCCACTCGGGATTTCTTCGACGGTCACTCGAGGCATATAGCGTCCAAATTATATATTTTTCAAGAAACTTTTCCAGTCATGTCATTCTGCACGAACGTTACAATAATTTCTGGAAGTCATGTGCATGTCATTACGCAGATTAGAGGTTATTATTAAGCACAAGAGTTGGTCTAAGTCAACATTTGAGAGGCAAGTCATCTGGCCCCCTACAAAGTGGCCCACAAGGGGCTGTGTCCAATGTGAAGGCTGCTGAAAGTTCCTTCCCTCCGGGGCTAGAGATGAGAACTGAGTTTGTCGTCCGCAAGTTTTGCCCGGGACTTCATTTCAAGCTCCCCTGACTCGAAAGTCGGCCAGGGACAAAGCCATAATATTCGCTTACAACTAAGCTCATGCACCAAGGCCACTAGGAATAAATTAACTTTTATCAGAGGAAATTTCTCTTTGAAAGGCTAGCTTTATTTATTTACACTCAAACACAAGTGAAGCTCAGTCCAGAACTTCTTAATGAGTCCAACGATCGACTTTAAATTTCTAAACATTTCTTTGAGAGCCGTGCACTAGGAATATTTTGACAGAACGACCGAGGACTGCAGCACTCTAAAATGACAGCTCAGACCATGTTGGAGGATTTTTTCGGCTACTTGGCTATCTTCGTCATGTTCCGCCTGGCGATGCTCGTCCCGGCATCTTGTTCCGCTTTGTCTTGGTCAAAAAGTCCCTGAAGTCAGACTTTAATGTCTCCGTGTTAGCATCAGAAATGCTCTCCTCCTGCCTTTTATGATTTGCATCCTCTCTTGAAATGTTAATCGTACGGACTTGGACATTCTCTTGAACTTGTATCACGTTTAGAAGACAATGTGATGAATTTTCTACTTTGTTTCCAAGAAACCCAGTTTTCCGACATTCGGATGCGAATTTACTTCGATGTGTTGTTTCCGTGTGAGTAAAATTAGGAATACATTGAAAATCAAGTCGTAAAATAAGTTTGCTTGGATTTCGAATGTCATGAGCTTGCTCACAAAATTTTATTTGTCTGTCTTTCAATACCGAGAACATGTGAGGAATTAGCAGTTCTCGCCGTGCTTGGAATCACAAAACTAGCCTAACTTGGGACAAACTTCAGTCGACGATTAGCTCTTTTATCACCGCCGAGAACTTCCCGTGTCTTTGTATTTAATCTAGTTTCTACTGCGATGTGTCTGTCGATTTTGTAATATCATTTGTTTTAGTAGCCTTCTGTCGGGAATTTCTCTGTTGTTTGTTCCAAATCCATCCAACGATACGTTAGTTCTTCCAAATCGACAGGCCTCCCTCATTAATATTTATAATACCGACTCTCTGTAAAATTAACATCATGCAAAATTTTCTCTGTGCATTGTGAAAACGCACTGAAAAATATTTGACTTCTATGAAGTCTTTGTTGTGTAATGTCCGTTTTATAGAATGTTGAAATTACAACATTGAAACTTGCAAAGCACTCTTTAGTCCTGTCGAATGTCTGAATGTGACCGACACGACTTGTGAACGATGACGAGGGGCTCGACAGACTCTGCTGCTCAGCAAATGACTGTACTCAATTAAATATGCCCTCCACATCGCTGGATTTCATGCTTCATTTGGAATTATTTCTCG
The DNA here is from genome assembly GCA_014899125.1 of Orchestia grillus. NCBI lineage: Eukaryota > Metazoa > Arthropoda > Malacostraca > Amphipoda > Talitridae > Orchestia > Orchestia grillus. The sequence goes on from VOMN01021620.1 coordinate 9,516, forward strand.
ATCATCATCTAGTGATGCGGTAACTAAATCTTTACTCTTTAATCATCGTCCTGATTATGATTTATCAACTTACATAAAGTCTACCATCCACAATCAAAAAAAAGTGCTTTTTGATGAGAACCGTTTGTTACCCTGGATGAATTTACCCCCGTTTGTAAGTAGAGGGGGGTGCTGCAAACCGGCAGTCTGCAAAACTTTCCACCGAATATTACGCCAGATCTACGCTGCGCGACGTGCGCGCTTGCCCTGGCGCAGCCAGAGCGTTAGTGCTGCAGCTAACTCCCTAGTGGCACACCCGGAATATTGATGGTGCGCGATGGACCGGAGCTTGGTTCCCGGGCGTAGCACTTGATTAATCGATGTGCTTATGAATTCCCCCATGTTACTCCAGAACAAAGTGATGTGTTTTTTGACCAAGAGCGACCGCGCAATCGTTCTAGTGGTCACCAAAAAGAAAAGGAACTGCTCGCATACCTTTGAGCACTGCGGTGCATTAGGCCGCAATGATAAGCTCTGCCTAAATGATGACGTGGAGTTCAGATTCTGGGCATATTCTGCGAACCGCTGCAATGGTTTGCCTCGCTAAAGGAAAGTGGGACAAAAAGAATATACGCTCACACAAAGGACATGCATGCAACATTAACAAAGACAACTATTACAAAGGAACCAAAATGATCATTTGAATACTGCTGATAAATTTTTCTCCTTAGTACTCGCCAAATATGCAAACAAATTCTCGAAAATTACAATATGCGTAGGACTCCCGAATTATATGCATGCAATGATATGTGTGAGGCCTTGCTTTGCACGAATCTGTTTTCATAAACGTTTTTTGTCAGTATTTTGTAACGCATAATTTGATCAACATGAATTTCAAAGGAATTTCTGTTTTAAATGTACATTCGGTTTTCACAAGACTCTTCTTATAAATTGTGATTTGCAAGTACTCATTATTCACAAAAAGCAAAGTTCCACTGAACATATTTATGTGCTAATACGAAATAGCCCCTGAAGAGGCTCGTTATAGGCCATAGGCAGGAGGATTAGGTTAGGTTTGTCTTCTTTACGCTAATGAGATTGGAGTCCCCACAGTGGCTCAGTCAGGCTGCATCAGCTCTAGCTAGGCCTCCGGGGTTTTTATCCTTCATGTCCATTCCATTCTTTCAATTTTCATGTCTTATTCACTGATTGTTCTTTACTGTTGCTTCCTCTTCCCTCTTAACTTACTGTTTCTATGCGCAAGGAATCCTGTATGAGAACACACCTGTGCACGGCGACAACGTTCAGTACAATCCATGTTAAATGGTCCCTTCTTTTCGCTCTCTTGAGATCTCCTTGGATGTGGCTGGGGAACCTTAAGCTTATTAATAATAATTATTATTATGATAATAATACGAAAAAGCCAATGTAACACATATATATATATGTGATGAATATTTCAAAACGTAAGTAGCTCAAAATGTGCATTGCATTTTCTTTCCACCAAAAGAAAATGTAAATGTCTCAATGAAATGTGTGTCATTCTACCCTTGTTTCCTCCGGTCAATGAAGTGATGGTTCTTTTAGACTTGAACCTTGAACTTGGCTAGCTGAAATTTTAGTTTTGTCCTAACGGGAACATTTCACTCGTCCCACTTATGCATTGAAATCGACCGATAAATTCATCGCACTGCGTTTCCTCTCACCTGCAAGCTCGCTGAAATGCTTTCGATGGCCACACTTTGTTGTTAATGTGGTCGAACACAAATGCTGTGCGTGTATTTTGTGGCGCACCTTCCCTTGCGATAGGATTTTATTTCATGTGTCTGGCAGGGCTGGAAGTAATTTTTGTTTAGCTAGGATCACAATTCAAAGGTTAAGTAAATTCTCCAGCGTTGTATGCGTGGCCGCAGATTGTGTCTATGATCGTCAGTGTGTGTTGGAAATTATGCTATTTTTTACTATTTATTCCTCACAAAATCGCCGGAGTTTGTGAAGGAAATTTGTCTGAGATCTGGCTTTGAATGATCATTTTCCTTTATTTTCATTCTCCATTGAGTACAACTTGGGCATCGTACGATCGGTTCTTCGCAAGTCTGTCTTTGATTTTTCATTTATCTAATTCAATAATTTAACGTTTACTATGGATACGTACTGTCTTTTAAGGCTCTCGTATCAACTACCGCCATGATCTTCAACTTAATCCGATGGCGCAGTTGAGATCACGCATGCTCAAGGCTCAATGACGTTCAAATCCCTTTCAAGTTTGTTTGGGGGCAGAAACGTTTCTCTAAAAACTGATGTTTGTCAAACCCTTTAGAGAGAGTCAAAGTTCTCGTGCTACCTACGATGAGTTTCGGCTTTTCCTGAGGAGGTTCCCGTCTCAATCCATTATGACATCCGCAAAGGAAGCCTTCTACATTTGAAGATCTCTTCAATGAGATACCAAATAGGACGCGGCTCAATACCGGTTGGCAATTCAATTGAAATTCTCGTGTGTACACAAACTTACAGCTTCTTTTCAATTGCATTTCAAAATTTCTGAACACTTGTTTTCGTTTTTCGAAGCTAACCTTTTCTCTTCTTCGTTCCCCGCTTAGTAAGTTTAGCTCGGATTGGCTGAGCTTATTTATTTGTTTCCAGGAATCTTGAGGAAGATTTATCTCTTTCCAATCAAGAAGTGCAGGTCCCTATAGGGCATGAACAGGGCGTAAGATCAAGGGATAGAATCGAAAATTCCATCTCGTGGCATTATTTTGACGACTTTATCTGAAGTCGAGAAGCCAGTCGAAGGAGAGACTGAGCAGAGGTTCTTCATTTATTTCAGAACCCCATGAAGGAATGAGGCTACACCAGCGCTTGAAGTTCGGCTATACTTAAAATGCCACCGCACTTCTTTGTTTAGTTATTTAGATTTGAAAGTTCAACCTCAAGCAATGAGTAAAGTTGAATTCAACTAACGCGTGTGACGTGCGACGCTGACCCAGTTTCACAGCATTACGCCTCACGTTAAAAATAAATGTAACTTTGTCGAATTATTATAATAGATGAGATTGCTGCTATAAACGTGGTCTGTTGTTTCTCAGTACACTGACTGTCCGTCATTTAAATTTTCAGCGCGCAATGTGCCATGAATTCAATATATATTTCCCTAAGTAACATTTTTTAGTCACCATTACTTAAGAATAATTTTACATCACAATCTCTAAACTAAATCGTGCGAGGAGGAGTTAATACATAAAGAGTTGGCCATCAATACCTTTCTGAGAAAATTATATTAAGAAGACTACAAACGTTGGAAAAATCACTTAAAATTTAAAACTATATTTTTACTTTCTTAATTTTGTGTATCATAAAAACACTTTATTTCTTCCCGCGCCGCGCAGTTGACACACAATGCATCGTTTGGTGTTCTGTGCTATATAATTAAAAACGAGTGATGTGACGAAGGTGGAACTTAGGTTTCTCTTCCCACTTGAAGCACTCCACGGTTCCGGGAAAATCCGCCTGCTCAGCTGGAATCGAACACTAGATTCTCATCCGGTCGCTGAACTCTTTACCCTTGCGCCATGGAGCTCAATGGTACGAACCATTCTTGTAGAAGAGATACTTTCTCCCAGCCTATACCACTTCGTGGGATGGTGAAGTTATCACGCGCGCCAAAAAGCGGCCGATGTTGTGCGTACTGCTATGTTCTAATAAAGGTGGCACAACAGTGTGGCCTGGACAGCAATCCTTGAGCTAAATCCCAAGTTATTATTCCAAGGTGTTAGGTGCAGTTCTGAATACATCCTGGATACGTGATCTGGCTTACCGCCTGCGGGGCTCCTGGACTAAAAATTTCGGATAACCTAATGCTCATGTTGTATGCTTGTTTTATTTCGAACTAATGAGCAGAAAGTAAAAGCTTCAGCTGAACTTTTTACTTCTTACTGCCCGAGCTTTCGCACTCTTCCGCGGAATGCTTTTTCAGAGAAACGGGTCGAGATAACGTTAGGCACATAAAGTGAGGTGCACGCACCTATCTATGCTAGGAATTATTACAATTCTAAGAAAAAAAAATTTTAAATGAAGGAGATTTTAGAGAAAAAAATTACGGGAGAACCATACATTAACGGACGAAAAGTAATTGTGAAACGGACATATAAAGTCATTAAAGGAAGGCAATTTCAGTGGAAACTTGAAATAGGTAAGTTTCTTATCAAATTAATGGGGGCGTGCACACTTTTGAAAGTTATACGCATCTATTAATGAAGGGCTTTTCCCTTCATTATATTAAGGAAGGGCTTTTCCCTTCCATTATGTGAAAAATTCAATTTCTTTCTAGGAAATTTCTTCACCCTACAAGAAAATTTTTCAGGGAGTTTTATATGATTGAAATTAATATCGCGACCTGTTTCAGTGACGTTTTAGTAAATCAAAGAATTTTTTTGCTAGGTTCTGAAAAAATACGGATGCTGAGCTACTCTCTAATGAACTTACTTTCTGGTTTCACTTTTGTACACAAAGTCACAATCGTTGCACTCAATTTAACTAATCGCATTTCGCTACTCAGGGATAAGGATGGAGTTCTTTAATAAGCCGAACTCATTCTTGAAGCCATTGCCGGGCTCGCTGCAGTCTGATCATGTAGGGTTGAAAGATTCGCCCGACGGTTCACTTGTCCCGGCTTTGGAGGGGCCAAAATGTAGTGCTGGTTTCTTAGGTGGCATTTATTACTGATTATTTAGCATGTATTTAGCTGGAAATCTATTTTCAAAAGGCTTACAAGCATAGAAAAAGTTAATAGCAAGAAATTCAAACATTTACAAACCAGAACATCATAATGATATAAGGTCTAATAAAATAAAGGTCACATTTTTACAAGTTCTGACAAAAGTTAGTGATGTCAAATTAATGAAACAAACCTATCCTAACCAACCAAACATTATCTTACCTAATATAGCCCTAACGTAACTGGGAGGGTGCGTATGAGCAAGAGCCAGGTTATACAATAGAAACTCATTATTAACAATGTTTTCTTGTGGTATACCTGTTTAGAATAAATTTACGCAACTCAAAAAGAAAAATCCTATTCGATGATATAAAAATGTAAGCTGAAAGACAGATAGGACGTTTTGTGGAGTGTGCCAGCTTCTGGTAAATATTAATTTAACTCTCCCCTCATAGGGCATGGGATAGGCCGTACGCAATAGGGTTAAGTTAGGTTAGGTTTGTCCATCTCATGCTACGGGGACTAGCGACCCCAGGAGGACATTGCGAGATTGCCTTAGCTTTAGCTAGGCCTTCGGAGCGTCTATATTTCGAGCCCACATTATTCTTTCCATTTTCATGCCTTCTTCGTTCATGATTCTTTACTTTTTCTTCCTCTTCATTTTTAACTTGCTGTTTCTGTGCGCAGGGGATCTTGTGTAGGAACAAACTTTGTGCATAGAATCCCCACTCTTATTAGTCCGTACTTAATGGTTCCTTCTCTTTCGGGGCAAAATAATCTGAGTTACTAAAGAGCAGCTCTCACTACTATCACTACTATCATTGGGGACGAATTCTTTGCTGTTTTAAGAAAATATAAGCAAAAAGCCACTCAAAATAAGGCCCATCGCTAAATATCTATTCAAATAAACTTTCTTCAGCGACCTAGGCAGCTAGCCAGGGAGATGGCTGGCTTATTTTATTAGTAGCTTTTGGCTTATTTTTCGGCGAGTGAAATTGAACGTCTCTCTCGGGACTGACACGATTCTCTCTTTAATTGTTTTTGATGGTCCGCCGTGGTTCTATTTATTCTATTTGGAGGTCACGTGGATTGTTGCTGACAAAAAGTATTTTGCATTCGGTCTTATTTAAAATATGCATTTTTTATGAAAGTGCGTAGCTTTTCTAATCTTGAAAATGAAATTTAGGCTTTAAAACTCTCTAATTTTACTTTGTTACGACTAACTCATCAAGGCAAAATGGCAAAGCACTTCCCACATTTTCCTTTTATTTCTAACATCGCTTAACAAGTAACACAAAAATCTAGTAGCTGCAGAATGCAATTTTCCAAAATACCTCTACCCGCCTACACAGTTCATAAAGAAATCGCTAGCTATTGTGCGTGTGATTTATAAGTTTTAGTTGAGAAACCTGCATTTTCGTGTTGCAGCAAAACAGGTACCGCGATGAATCTTTTAGCATTTTGGTGCCAGGTACGCGTCAATAAGCATGTTTAATGAACCCCTGTTATTAAAAGGTCAGGCACAGTCCGTGTTTATGTCGTACAAAAACGCCCATCCCACCATTTAATTCCGCATACATTCATCATAACAAGTGAAATTTTTGGGGCTGCGCTAAATTGGAACAAAGCTGCTCCAAATACTAACCTTTTCGGAAAACGATGTTGACTCCAGAGCAGCGACATTTATTCAGGCTTTGTTTAGTTTCCCATATTGGAATTGGACCCTCGAACTGAAATGCAATTCGTCGCGATCTCTAAAATAAATGAAAAATAAATCGGGCCAGCTTTTTTAGCGCTGCCGTTGGCTTTCGTTTTTGGTAAATGATAAACTTCAACGTCTGGAACAATTAATTTATGATGAAATACAAAAATGTATATTCTTCCATCTGGTGGTGGTGCGTTAGAGGGAGACGAAAGATTCGTTCAGCATGCGGGATGCATCACAGCTGGGCCTGATGCATCACAGCTGTGCCTGATGTATCACAGCTGTGCCTGATGCCGCATAATTAGTGAATTTCCCCCAAGTTCTGGGTCTGAATGACCCCACGCCTCCAGCTGAGTCAGCTCAAAGCTGTTCCACAACAAATTAATTGTAAAACTAAGATGTTGATGTGACTTTGTCAACGAGAAAAATCTTGCTCTCCTGCAGTAAATGTTTCGAAAATGGTGGTGCTCAAATAAATCTCTCTGATGAACACCACCAGCTCGAGGAAAGTATTATTGGAGCCATAAGGTCAGTTTTATTTGAAATTACTGCTGTAACAGACTAAGAGAAATGAAGGGTTCCCCATAATTATGGCAACGAGGTGAGTTAGACTCCAACGCTTGACTGGTAACACGTTCCTTACACATTGAGCCGTTGGTGTACCCACTAACCACTGTTGCGTAATGGTTTGCCTGTGCGTCTACACTCATCTTATCTCCAGTTGAAGAAAAACCCTCATACTTGAATAATTACAATAACTAAATCCCATTAATCCGAATATAGAGAGATGGCAAAGATAATGGAAGCATGTCTAATTTCAAAACACGATAGTGTTGCTCAATTCAAATTCGGTACCCTTTGCGAAACAACTTTATATATAAGCGCTACTTTATTTTAACCATAAGTGTTAAAGGGAAATCTCAAGACCTTCCCCTACAAAACACAGAAAAGCCACGAACTTACAACCATTCATGAAACAATGAGACTTGAAAGATATCGACGCATCCTCAATCTCACGGAAGAATTAAACCTACTCAATTTGGTGTTTACTAATCAGAAGAAATTCAACATTCAACGGTCTCAACCATCGGAATGAAAGAACTTAAAGCAAGGATGGGTCACTAGAAGGCAGAAGAAGCGTGAATCGACTACAAGATTCACTCTCTGTGTTGGTATAGGCTGCGTTCACTGCCACTGGAAGGTCTCCTCTCGGGGCCAAGACAAACAGCCACCGTAACATTTCGGACGTCTTGGAAACAAAGCTGCTCTCGTGGGCACATGGACACTATGATGGCGAATCTCGGACCCATGAACAAGGCTCCGCTCCGTCGCACGGCTCCCAAATGACCCTAAGTTGAATTCAAGCGCACATTCCGGCGTTCATCAGCAAAGATGAATGGCCTGAACTCAGATCATCAGGTCTGAACTTGCTTGATTTTTCCGTGTGATCCATTTTAGAGGGCAAATTCTACTGATCTCCTCATGCACCGCTTGATGATATGAAGGTTAAACTGCGTCGAGAATGGCATCTGATACCGCATGATACGCTGCGTGCTGCTTGTGATGCCTTTCAAGCCCGACTCAAGGATGCTGCCAAAAACATCAGAAAATCCCATTGAATGAACATTCTTTATTATTGTTCCCTTATTCATCCTCTACGCGCCTGTATCTGCGTCAATTAGTGAATCCTTTTCACTGCTTTTCACAGTGATGCCTGAAAGACCTATGCTGTCCTAGTTTTGACGTGACCTGCACTGAACCCTCTATGATCGGAGTTTCCCGTTCTTCGCGATGTACTGCATTTACAATGGGTCAAGGAAATACTCGTAACATATCAAATAATTTACCTTTTCGTTATTAAACA